>CAJVPK010000387.1:0-35392 GCA_910592015.1 Diversispora eburnea | reverse complement strand
ATACCTTCCACATAATATACATTTTGAACTGTTATATATGTGAGGTTGATGCTTGAATCTTTTGAGCATTACAGGCATTTCTCCATTAAAAAGTTTCATTGCAAATCTTCTTTTAATGTGATCTTCTTTGCTCGTGTTTATTATTTGTTATCTTACTTGGATGTGATGTTTTAAATGTAGGGATACAGTCAATTTTTTGTGTTTTTTCACCATCCAAGATTTTTTGAAACCTTTTTTGTAGTTTCCAACATTGTCTATGTCTTATTGTATTTATTATTTTTAAGGCCTGCTTTACAGAGAGCTCTATGGATATTTCTTCCCATGTTAGAATAAATAATCTGTTTCTGATATTATTGTAATTAATTTTGATCACATAATCCTCTCTTATTGTTTTTTCTGTAACTTGTGCTAGTTGTTCTGCCATTTCATTAAAATAGTTTCCTTCATGTGCTTTTACCTTATGTAATTTAATTTATAGTTTCAATTGATTATAATTTCTTTTATAGTCTGAATTATAATAGGATTTTTAGCTTTATTCCATATATAATTTATTTTTCCTTTATTAAATTAAATATAAATATATTTTAATAAATTAAAAATTATTCAACAATCAATATCATTTGTTTTCCATTTTTTTTATTGTTATTCTTATATATTATAGATTGCCAGTCAAATTACGTACATGAATGTAATGAACGTGAACAAAATACAACTGAATTTTTTATAAAATCAAATTTACAAACCTTAATGACTAGAACTAATTATTTGTGATGTAATACATAAAAAATTTCGATATTTTATTTGATAAAAAAACCATAATTACAAACTTTATATAATATCAAAAAAATATAACTAATGCTTTATAATTTATGCATAAAATATAAATAAAAAATTTATGATTGATAATTTAAATAAAATGTATAAATTGGATGTGTCCAAATCATTCATCATCACCATCACCATTGTCGTCGTCATCATCATTAGTATCATTATCATCGTCACCTAATTAAAAAATAAAAAAAAATGAGTAGATTAATTCTGAATTGAAAATGAATATAATAAAATATATAAATAATACTTACTTGAATTTATTTGATAAAAAGATTTTGTTAATTCTTCAAGTTTCTTTTCGAAATTTTCATCATTTTTAGGTCTTGGAAGATTTGAAAAATTGAGAAGTCTACTGGTATAAATTGCTTGCGGATGTGTTATATAATTTGTTGGAATTGTAGTTGTCATATCAGTGGCTATTTTATTTTTGGAAAATTCTTCGGATTCTTTAATTTGAATTGTAATTTTGTTACTTTTATAATCATTTTCACAATAATCCTGATAGTATTTATTCAACTCTTTATATAATTCATCAAAAGTGGGTCGATATGTAATTCGAGCATCCCAACATCTCATAATTATTTTGTAATTAATTTAGGCATGTGAAATGGAATCTTTGGTCGAAATCCATTTCATATATTAAAAGCTAAGTCTTTATCATGTGACACATCATGATGCGGGGGAATTCCAGTGATGATTTCATAAGAAACAAATGCAAATGAATAAACATCAGCAGCCTTTGTATATTCTCCTCCAATTAATACTTCAGGTGCTATATAGGGTAATACTCCAGAAATGGTATTCTTTTGAAGATTTTTTATGTTTGCTGTAATTAATTTACTCAATCCAAAATCTGTTATCCATAAAGAAGTAGAACTATAATTAGAATTATATTTTAAAATATTTCCAGGATGTAAATCAAGATGAACTATATCTAATTTATGAATTTTTGAAAAATTTTCAGCTATTTCTTTTAAATGGTGTAATTTATTTTCCCAAGTGATATCATTAAAATTATTATTTAAATAATTTCTAAGACTTCCATCTTTATAATACCATAAAACCATCATATATTCATGAGTTTCTGGATCTTTTGTAATTCCATAAAGGCGAGTTGATGACCCTTCACCATTTATTTTCAAGAAAATTGCTAACTAAATAACATATTTTTTTTTTAAATTATAATTAATATATTATATTTTCTCAAATAAATTTAAAATATTACGTTACCTCATTCAAAAAATCTTCTGTTATATCTAAAATACCATTAAACTTTTTTTTACGCTACTTCACGTTGACCAATTCTATCCCATTGTTGATTTTTAATTTCCCAACTATCAATACATCCTTCAACCCAACTAGCATAATAAATAGTACCATAACCACCTTTTGCTATTTGTTTAATATCTTGAAATCTATCATAAGGTATCCATTCGATTATATTAAGATAATCAGCCCTTAGTTGATTATCTTGAATAAGTTTATTGATTGTATCATTTCCACTTGTCCATTTATCAAAATCATTTTTAAAATGGTTTAAGACGCACGGTTTACACCACATATCATCATAAAAATTATATTTTTCATTGCATTCTAGGCATATTCTAGACATTTTCTGTTCGCTTATAGTACGCAAGATGGAAGTTTATTGTTTTTTAATTAAAAAAAATAAATAAATTTATGTGACAGTAAATTTTTAATTATATTTGTCAATCGATCATGACCAACTTTAGGAATTCTCTAGTTAAACAGGTATAACCATAAATTATGTAACATCTAGATTTAGTAATTTATATTTCATCATATGTGTCATCTTGTGTCACGATATCATGATAGTTAGAACGGGTAAAAGTTGCATTTTTTTTTAACCATGTGTATACTGAATTTCGTGATGATGATGTTAATTGAAGTATTTTATAGTATATTAAGGTAACGAATCGATTAAATGAATATGACACCAAGCCAATTCTTGGTTTTATCAGTTGAATCAGATTTGTCTGTTGAACGATCTTCATCATAATCATCGGAAGGAAAAAAATCTCTTCCATGAAATATGTTAGAAATGTATTTAAGATGTAAAATTTTACAGATTTAATTTTTGATATTGGATTCTTTTTTAATCAATTTTGCATTAATCATAATTTAATTAGAATTATTGGTGAGAGAATAATAATAACTTTGATAATTTTCTTTAACAGATTTGATAAAGAAGGAGAAGGAGTGATAAATAGAATTGTGAATTTCGGTCCATTATATGGTAATAACATATATTTATATATTATTATATATTATATATTTGTATTTTTTGATCGAGATTAATTTTATATTTCTTTTACTTCACTTTCAATGCGATATCCTGTATACTATTATATGGTGTACGGAAAGGTGTATGCGGGCGAGAGTGGGAGTGAGTGTGGTGTGATGTTATGGGATGATCTGATTTTATTTATTTTAAGTTTTTTTTAAATTTATTAATTCTTATTCCTATTGTCTTTTTACCTTAATACATTTTTAAGATCAAATGGTTACATTAATAAAATAAGAAATGTCGTGTCCTTATTTTAATGAGCAAAATTTTTTTTTGATCTTGAAATTCATTATGTAAATCCTTTCTGAATGAATTATTGCAGTGTTAAAACATAAGTCTTATTCACTTCTTTATTTTAAAAATATAATTTCTTTAATTTTTTTAATTTAGATTTTAATTTTTTAAATTAAAATTAAAATTATTTTATTGGTTGTACCTCAGCGACTTGATACTATAGGAACATGACATCGAATGACATGATAATTAGTGGGATGACTTGTTCTTTCAAAGAAGTTTATGGCTAAAATGAAGTATTATTAGAATAGAATTTTCATCAACTCACTAAGTGAGTGTAGATCAGTATATATTTAATAATGGAAATAAACTTTTTTATTTGATAGATCAAAAAAGCTGACGGTGTTATGATTTGTGTGATAAATTTATCCATACTTTTTTGAACAAAGAAATAAGAGATGTGACAAATAGAAAATAAAATCATGGCCCGTAATTATTATATATTTTATTTTTAAATTAAATTTCTTAAGATAATTCGCTTTGATAAGAAATCAATTACAGATACAAAATAAAATCAATTAATTCTAGCACATTAGATTATTCATAATGTTACATAATGTGAGTGCTTAATTTATTAATTATTGGAATCAAATTTTCAAATTTATCTTCTCTATTTTTTCGTTCTCTGAGAATAAACACTTCACCACTTATAATTTTTATACAGTATATGATGATAATTCTATGATTAAATTATTAATTATTTGCGTGTAGATAATTCAAAGCAAGTAAGTATTTAAACAAATAACACTCTTTAATCATTTTATCAATCAATATACATAGTTAAGATTCATATCATATCTACTATTATCATAACATATTGCACGCAGATCAGGTAAGTGTTTTATTTACTTTTTTAAGATTATGGTTTCAATCTAATTAATGTGAATAGATTTACGATACCTGCTGTTAATAATATTCTTAATGCAGTGTGAGGAATTTTGAAGAGAATTCGGTAAATTGACTTGTGAAGATATAATGATTGATTAATTTTGTAATTTCCGTCCATTTGAACAACAATCTTTAATTATTATTTTTTGGTTTTAAAAAATATTGCATATCTTAGCTAAAATCATCATCAATTGTAATACAATACAATCCTCTATGTGTAAATAGTAGGTTGATTAAGACAAGTGTGTCTGACTTTAAATGATTATATTATGATTAGTAATACTTGATATTTGTTTTGTTAAATAAATTAAAAATTTATTTACATGAAAAAAATTTCATAAATACTTTGAAATTTTTTCAATTTTGAAACTCTAATATTTGAAACAAATAGTGAACAATCAATGATATTAATTTTTGTAATTATTGGATTTACTAATACATTTAGTTTTACATAATATAGTTATTTATATTATACATAAAATAAAAATTGCAAAAATTTGAGGTTTTAAAACTTTACATTTAATTTATTGATCATCTAAATTGATCTTACCTATATATTTATTTATATCAAATTTTGATTTATGAATTACTAAACTTGTTGGATTAAAGATTTGCTTATAAGATGTGTTTCAGAATAAATAGTTTCATTGTGTAATGATTCAGAACTTATATTTTGTATTTCTTGATCCGAATTTAAAAACATAAGCGCATAATCTGATTTTATATCATAAACTAAATCTCCAACCCATTTGTCTGATATATCAAAAATCATTTCAGCACTTGGTCGTTCAGATGGATTATTGTGCCAACATTTTTCCATCCATTCAACATAACAATGAGGTGTTCCTTTATTAATTTTTGGACGATGTCCATTGAAAATAGCTACAGCTACAGTAGTTCTGGATCATATAATTCTCCTTCAAATGGTATTTATCTTGTTGACATTACCCACACAATAATTCCAACACTATAAATATCTGATGATTGTGTATATTGTTTCTTATCCATGACTTCTGGTGCAATATATGGTAATACTCCATATGTTCCAGATGATAATATTTCATTTTCTGGTCCGCATAATCCTAAATCTCCCAATCTTATGAATTTTGAATTATTATGTGCTTCAGTTATCATAAGGTTGACAGGATGAAGATCACGATTAATAAATCCTTTACTGTGAATTGTTTTTAGACCTCTAATAAAAGAATTCAATAACCATATCTTATTTTGCTGAAGAAAGTTTTCGAATTTCCATCTTTCATATAGCGTAAAACTATTGCATATTCTTTTGTCTCCAGATCTTGTGTTATACCCATAATTAGTAAAAAATACTCATCTCGACAATGAAAATTTACTATTAACTAACTTATAAAGTTATAAAGTTAAAATTATATATTCCATACATTAGAAAAATTAATATATTTAATATATTTACCTCTTTTAAAAATTCAGAACTAATTTGTTGTGAATTCTTAAGTTTATTCAAAGCAACTTGATTTGAATTATAGAATCCAAATAATTCCTCTGGCATTTGTCTTTCCAAATACTACCAAAACCCCCTTTAGCTAAATATTTGATATTTTTAAATTTACTAAAAATCTATCCATCTCCAAATTTCCCATTCCTTTGCATTTTGGTCTAATTGAGACATGTGAATAATTCTGTTAACTTCATAATTACCACCGGTCCATTATGACAAATAGTTAATTTCAATAAGCTTACAATTCGAGCATACATTTTTTGAAATGTTTAAACTTCTACAATCTTGACATCTACTAAAATTTGAAAATATTTTTTACAAATTTTACCTCAACCATTTTTTCCTTTCCAACAAATACAGCAAATATTATCATTTTTTTGATATCTTGCATAAGTTTATTTTCATTCTTAATTTTTGAGATTCCAATTTCATTTCGATATGAATATTTTTTCTATTGAAGAAATTAAAAAATTAATGGAATCTAAAACTTCTTGTTTTATTAATGTACCGCCATTGACATCTGCAATTTTTATCCTAAATATTTGAAGAACAAGAAATACCTCGAGGTATATTTCCTTGCATATAATGTTTCACATATTATGATCAATTATTTATTGTGTTTGATTATTTAAATTTCGAAATGGGAAAAAATTTGTAAAACTTGAATGATGGGTGAAATACGTTTCTTTTCTTTATGTTGTTGTGGTGGGTTTCTTTTGAATAATTGACTGGTAATGAACAATTATAATTTTTATACTTATGTTCATTCGACTTCCATGCCTATTATTATCAATATTTAATTTATTACGCAATGAATCTTTCAATAATTTTTTGTAGTAACTTTGGAAAATATTTCATAATTCTCATGATCATATATTATTCTATAATTATTTCTCAATTAATCTAATCGTCATCACAACAAAAATCTTATTGAAATTAGATATACAGTAGATGGATTGGAAGATTTAAAAGCTTCAATTATAAAATTAATTGAACAGATTAAATGCACGGCAAGTTTGTTTTTCGAGATCACGATAAAAAATCAAAGTATTTTTATTACAAAAATAAATAGAACAAAATGTAATCTAAATAATTTATGACATATGGTTGGTCATTATTAAGAATTATTTCTTATCAAAAGTTTCGCGAAACAAGTGAAACATATACGATAACTCTTTATGATTATGCATCTCTCTATTGAATTTAAATGGTTTCAAATATTTAAACTGATATAAAGTACTTTTAATTAAAGATTGAAGTGATAGCGAACAACAAATAAGACAACAATATCGAGATAAATTTGGAAAACGGTTTTAGTGTGATGATCTTGTCAGTTCAATAATGATTGATATTCACGGTTTAATTTTCAATTTAACTAAATAATTATTTATATAATAAATAGATCATTGCATTGAAATAAAAAGTATAATAATAAAATATTTATATAAACTATTAAAATGATGAGATTATATTGCAGTTTGTAATTGATTTTTTAATAATCCTAAGTACTGCAGAATCTACAATAGAAAATTTTCATTAGTTGTTCTAATAAGCTTTTCATAATAAGTTTAAATTTTCTATAACAAAAACATCCTTCATCTTGAGTAAAATCGGGATCTTTGATTTCATCATAAATTCATTACCAAACCACGGACCATAAATATTCTGATCATTAGAATCAAGATAACATCTATAACTCGACTGAGAATTGAATATTGAATATTTCTATTTTTTCATGAGAAAATGAAACTATTATTTGTTTCCATAAAAGCTTCTTTAATTGAATTATCCCAAGCTAAAGGATTATAACCAACAACTATTCCATCAGTTCCTGTCAGCTTAACAACCACAATTGTGCCAGCATGTCCATGGCACATGTTCCAAAATGTTTTGGGATGGAAAAAATCTCTAATTTCTCGAAGAATTAATTGAAATTCATAAGGAATATTTGTTAAAGAATAAGTTGGTGATCTTCGATCAATAAAAGATGAAAATTCTGCTGCATGCTCTTTGTTGATTATAGTTGAGAATAAAAATTCAGGGTTATAATGATTCACGAAGGTAATTCATGATTGAAATGCTCTAACCGGGGAATTAACGGGTTTATCTATAAAATATATCTGGTTTATTAGTATTAAGCCTAATATAATTAATTTAAAATTTAGTGTAACAATTAATATTTTGACTTATTTAAGAAATTTCAAATATTTGACGTGTTTTTTGATCTACTTCGACAACGTTATATCTTTTTTTGTCATTAAAAATTTCTGAAAAATCTTTGGATAATTTATCAAAAAGTTCAGACATTTTAAGTTATTAAACAAAATTTAAATATTTATTAAAACTTATCGAGATACAATAATGTATTTGTAAAATCTGAAACTTATTCCGTCAAATATAATTTTGTAATAAATATAATATTAATTTCTTGTCATCTTAGTCCAGTTTCATAAATGTCTTGGTTTAAGTTTGCATAATAATCGATCAATCATATGAACAAAATGTTTTTCAGAGAAGGGAAATCATAAAGTATAAGAAATAATATATGATGTAATTGATAAGTAATTCTTGTGTATCTGTAATTTTTGTGCTCAACCAATAATTTTTGTTTATCTATAAAAAATATTCTTATCTGTTATAAATAAACATCATTAATCCTTTTTTTTCAATCCCTTTCTTTTTTTTTCTTTACCATTTTCGTTTTACTTATTTTTTAAAGAAACTTTTGCTGAAAATCAAAATTATGCTTCTTTAATATTTTTTTTATAAATATTTCATTACTCTGTTTCATTTATCAGTTATTGTCATTTTTGCGGGTATTTATTGCTTCATCTACCACTTAAGTCATATTTTGGCAGTTATTTTATTTATTCTATTGTGCAATACTTACTATTTGTTCATTTGTTTAGCTTGTCAACAAAGTTTGCACAGATATTCTATCGCGTAAACAAACTGTTCAACTAAGCTTGTGTGGTATTCTCTACTTTGTTTATCATTAATTTTGTTTTGTATCATTTCCTTTGATAGTATTATTTCTTTTTGTTTTTACAGTTTGCAGGGTGGCAAAATGATACTTTCATCTTCCAAAAAAGTTCTTTGGTATTTATTATATTTTGTTTTATAATATTATCTAATAATTTTTGGGAAAATTATTGGATATTTATTGCTGATGGCGATGATATTGCATTTATAGAATTGAATAATTGAAAAATTTGATCAAATTAATGTACATGTGTGCACGATTGAAGGAAAAAGTCTACTAATTATAATCTGTTTATTTAATAATTTTAATTAGATTTCTTTAGTTTAGGTTTTATTAAGATAGATTTCTTTAGTTTAGATTACTTTAATTTAGATTTTAGGTAAGTAAAATTTCATTTTGTTTCTTTTTCATGCTATGCATTAATGAATACTGATTATTCTTTCATTTAATAGATGATTTTTCTTTAGTTACGATTTTTTAAGGTAAGAAATAAAGATTTCTTTGTTTGTTTGTATGCTATCGTGAAATACTAATTTATTATTATTTCTTTTTATAAATAGTTTTTTAGTTGTAGATTTCTTGATTTGTGTTTCTTTAGTTTTAGGTAAGTATCTTTTATTTTGTTTAATTTATTGCTTTTTTGCACATGTACATTGATTTGATCAAAATAAGAAATTTTGTGGAAGAAATCATTTCGAAAGTCTAGATAATGAAGTTACGTTTCCTTATAATTATCATTAATTATTGGTATCATTAACTTATTTTTGATATGATAATATATTAATCAAAATATACTGGCCAGTTCAAACTGCTATTTTAAATCTGCTTCTGCAATTGCAGATTTGTTAAATAAATTAATGGAGATAAGCGGGTATAAAAAAGTAGTCAAGATAATCTTTTCATCTTCACTTTTATAATCATATAATTCTGAATACTTACTTAATCTTGTGCTTCTTTTATTTTCTGCTTATAATCAAACTCACCCAAAAAATTCATTCGCATTATCGTAGGTCATCCTGTTTCTGGTAAGTCTGTCATAAAAAATTCTTAGATTCCATGATCTCGCAATCTCTTTGGTCAAATGATTTGTTTGTTAATATAAAATATTATAATTTCAGTACAGAAATTTTTTGGAACGTGTCTAGTAATTTATGACAATCTTTCGAATATTTTAAAGCATTTTCCATAGCTATGAAAATGATGACAATTAAAAGAATTCAATTGAAAAAATAATCCAAATCACTATTATTTAAACAAAAAAAAAAATATCCAATGGCATCCAAAACCTATGGTTTCATTAATTTATATTTAATTTTTCCGGAGAGTAGCCTAGGACATTATATTTTTAGGACAAGATAGAAATTTTGTCCTTATGCGTGATCTGGTAACTAAGTTCAAGTTTACTATGGTCCATACTGATCTCGTGTGATTTTTATATGTGAAAAAAATTGATTTATGACGACGACGACAATTCAAAGGAATTCAATCTAAAGAATTATTCAAATCATTATTATGATTTTTTTAAAAAAAAGAAAACATCCAATGGCACCAAAACTTGTGACTTCTTAATTTATATTTAATGCATTTATTAATTTGTATTGTCACTGCTTACCCAAGTTCAGTGTCTGCCATAGAAATCTGTTGCAGCGGTGGTAATTGTTATCCTAATTATTCGAAGCAAATGAAGAGCATAAGAAATATATGAAGGACAGGAAATACCTCGAGGTATGACGACATTTTCTCTCGTTTTTCATATATATATATATATATTATTATTATTACTATTTTTATTCTGTTTGATTATTTATTTCATCATATCATATTATACTTACAAATTCACCTTACACGTTTATTAGATCTTCATATTAATGTTGATTTCGAAACGGGAAAAGAATCCCTAA
Organism: Diversispora eburnea; assembly: GCA_910592015.1. Lineage (NCBI taxonomy): Eukaryota > Fungi > Glomeromycota > Glomeromycetes > Diversisporales > Diversisporaceae > Diversispora > Diversispora eburnea. The sequence continues at coordinate 24,707 of CAJVPK010000387.1, read as the reverse complement.
AAGAATCATTAAAAGATTCATTAGGTGATACATTTAATCTTGATAATAACAATAATGAGAATAGGAATGGAAATAATTATAAGAATTTTAATTATTCTTTATCAAACTGGTCATTTAAAAGAAACCATAATCCTGACTACTGCCATCACAACGACATAATGAAAATAATTGTTTTTCACATCAGATCATTTACTTTTTGACAATAATATATTTTCTCAATTAATCAAATCATTCTCATCATCAACAATCTTTAACAAATAAACCATCGGCAGAATTAGTTCATGAATTTAATTTCATTCGAAACATGATTTTAAAATGAAGTAATAAATTTCATTCTTTCCTCTTTAGATAATTAACACTAAATCAAGAAGAAAGCTGCTTTTTTTATTGATGCAGCGATGCAAGTAATGATTATTTATTATCATATTTATCTTATTTATTATTATTACTTAATTTATAGAATTTACGTAATTTAATGATTACATTTATTATTTTATTTTTTATTTTTATTTTTTTTTTATTTTATTGTTAATTTTCATTTATTTTTTATTAATCATATTTATTTATGTTTTTTTTTTTTTAATTCCAGCGGAGTCATGTTTTATTAAACAATTTATTTTGCAGAGGATAAAAATTAAACAAATTTATAAAAACTACAAATACATTTAATACAACTGGCTATGGCTAAATTAATAACACAACGGCCCGACCCATCGTTGCCCTAGTGTTACCTAAAACAACTGATGGTCATGCCCCCGCCCATCATATTTATTTATGTAACAATCCATTGGCTCAAAGTTATGCACTAAAAATCTCATTCTTTATCTTTCAAATTTTCTCTCTCCCAAGAATGAAATTATATCAAAGTTTTAACACTCCTTTTGTATGTCCTATCAAGTACTATTCGTGGAAATAGGATAGCGATGAAGACCTCTATTAGCAATTTGTATGAAAAATCGGAGGATAATGAATTTCGAGAAAAATGCGCATTATTTATCATTGATTTTATTGATCCAAATATAGATAAAGCGGGGAAGTCAGATTACGTGTTTGATCAACAAAAACAACAATGGAATTAATATTATTTTCATTTTCGGATTTATTATGATCTTACTCGATTATATTGATAATAGTAATGATGAGATGATGATATTATTAAAAAAAATCATTTCGATACTAAAGAAAGAATATAAATGAAAAGAAACATTATCCTCTACAGTATCCCGCTCAAAATAAGGTATGATGTCGAAACTAGCTGATTTAATAAGAAATGATCTAATTTAGAAGATTGTATATAATAAAAATACAATTTACGCGATTTATTTAATTTATTCTATTTAAGCAATTTATAATGATAGTAATAATTCTAAATTTTTATTAGGTCAAATCACAATTTTTAAAAAACCAAGAATTTAGAAAAAAAAAGAATCACTTATTTATCCTTCATCACGCGGTAAAGAATTTGTGTTTCAAAATAACTGGTAGATAAACGTGCACATAATAATTATTTTTAAATTAAAACTTTATTAATTTATTAAGTTATGAAATCAAAAAAAAAACATTTGTAATTAAAAGATATTTTTTAAAAAAATTTTAGTTTAATAAAACCGACACCTAAAAATTTAACCCATTTTAGCGAAAAATTGATAATGCCTCACAAAGTCCAGTTACAATTATGTAAATCGTGACATTATAAATTTATTATAATCATTTTCAACATTGATTTTTAACGACGACAATTCGAAGAAATTCAATTCGCATCATTATTATTTAAACAAAAATTCTTGTAATCCAAAACTTATTGTTTTATTTATGCTTACTCATCCAAGTTCAGTGGCTACTACGGAAATCTGTGTAAATGTTATCTTAAATTATTTGAAGGGCAAGAAATACATTTCTCGTGTATAATGATTCACATATCACGTAATTAATTAATTATTCATTAGGTTATATTATTCATGTTCATATATTTGTCTTCATATTAAAATAGTTTTTAGAAAAGAGAAAAATATGCAAAACTTAATTGAATTATTTGGATGGTTAGGATGATGAAACATTTTCCAAAGTTTTATTAACTTCGAAAAGAAACATTAAATGATTCATTACAAAATGAATTGATTCTTGATAATAACAATAGGTATCGAAGTCGAAATAACATAGTTATACGAACTATAATTATTTAACGACATAAAGAAAATATTCGTATTTCACATACTCTTTGATAATTATATTTCTCAATTAATCCACCCTTTATCACAGCAAAAATATTATTGACATTAGATGGATTAGAAGTAATAAATGATAATGATTTTAAATTTTTGAACTGATATAAAAATATTTTTAACGAAAGATTCAATGATTACGTAAGAACAACAAATTAGTCATCAGTCACCGATATCGAAATAACTGTCACGAAAAACTGTTTTAGTGTCAGATCAATAATAATTCGTATTTAAGAATCAACTTGAACGAATTTTTTGTAGTAATAAAAAATTTAAAAAATTAAAAGATGGTTGCCATTAATACAATTAATAAATTTCATGCTCACAAAATTGTATTATTCTTCAAAAGAAGATATATTTGCAGTTAAAAATCATTGTAGCAAAAATTTTAGAAATAAAAATTATAATAATAATTTAATATTTTCTTTAGTCAAAAATTTCACCATCACAAAAAAGAATCTTGGTGAAATAATAAAAATAGAAAGTTGAAAAACACAAACCAATCCTTACTCTCATCATGAAGAATCATCACTTCTTTTATCAGAAATTTCACAACCACAAAAAAGAATCTTGAAGAAATAATAAAATAACAATAAATAAACACACCATTCTATTTCTCACTTCAAAAACGCAAATATTTTTCATTAAATATATTTTTATTTTAATAAACATTTTAATAAATCATGATATATATTTTCTAAAATAATAAAAATCAAAAATAATAAATAGAAAATAATAAATGATAAATAATAAATAATAATTATTAATTATTAATTATTAACAATTAATAAATAAAAAATAAAAAAATAAAAAATAAAAAATTGAAAAAAAAATAAAAAATAAAAAAATATGAAGATATATAGTTTTTTTTTTTTTTTACTATAGTCCATAAAATGACTTTGTAATTATTTCTTACACGTATTTTTACTATATTCCCACATTTTATTAATGTAGATCTTTCCTTTTCACGAATCATGAAATGAGACTAATTTATATTTTTTTATGTAGATCAAATAGAAGGTGCAGCAGCTAAGAGATGAAGATAATAATGGTCATCATCTAATTTAATCTTCTAAAGTTTCATCGAAATTACAGTAAATTGTAATTTAATTCGAAGATGCTTTTTTACGGATGGAAGTGTGCTTTTTTTAATTAATCGCTAAAATGATCGACAAATGGTGGATCGGTAATTAATGAACTTGCTCACAACTACAAACGTATGATTGAACACAGAATATACTATCTTTTTTTATCAATCTAAAAATTTTTCAGTATATTATATGTACTATCTTACGTAAAATGAGTAAATAAGTGTTGAATAATAAAGTATAAATTCAGCGACTAAAAAAAAAGAGTGAATTGTATAAAACGGTGATACGTAACATCTGCTATCATGTATATATATATGTATATCCATTTTTGCATAAAAAATCGATTTGCTATTATTATATAAAAAAAAAATAATAATAAATTTTAAACTTTTTTTATTTTGACCTAACAATCTTAATTTAACGATTTATTTCATAAATACTATCTCTGGAGTCCGAGTTAATTATTGTCTTTTACATCATTTCTATCAAAAATAATATAAATAATATTTAGATATTGATATTTGAATGTTTGTAGCAAGAAACGAAATTTCCCAATTTTCTGTTACACCTGCGATACATTCACATGATTCTTTCTTTTGATCTAGAAGAAGAAATGGGAGAAAACCGTGCAGCATATCGAAGTTATGGAGTGTTAGTTATTTTTATATTGCTTTCATTATTTTATACATAAATATTATTAAATTTTACCATGTTTAACTTAGTTGCAAAATTTGATAGAAGGTCAGAACAATAAAATTTATCACAGTATACAGTGTGGGACAAAAAAAACCGGAATCAAAAAATCAATTACAAATGCACAATTATTATTACAAATCACATGAAATTTTACTGTATTTTAAAGCTGAATATCAGCTAACTTTATTGTATTTGATAATGATTTTTTTATATATTTATTAGTAAAGAGGGTAGTGCTACGTACACAATTCCTTTTCAAATAAAATTTCCCTAATTTCAGTTATTTATTTATTGAATAAAGAGAGAAACGTTACATAAACAATTCCTAAATTTTCCTAATATAGTACTCGATATTTTTTTTATCAATCCCATCTCATGTCGAAGGATCACGAGATTGATTAAATTAATTTTTTCCCTTTTTTGTAATAAAAATACATTATTATAATGCTATAAATGAAAAAATCTAGAATTTTTTATTTATCTTCAAACAAAATAAGAGATTTTGGTCGGTATTAATGAAATAAACATCCGTGAAAATTTACTTTTTTATTGTAAATTTTTGAAGAACTTTGGATTTTTCATTTTTTTGATAACGATTATTAATATAATAAAGCTCTTGAATCCATTTTCTTGGCGCCCATCATGTCGAGAACAATTTTTATCGATTCTTCGTACATGATTATTTTTATCTTTCTCATAAGCTCATTGAAAAGAAGAAGATTTTCAACTGACTCAACCTACGTCAATTATCCATTTTTTTTTATTATTTTATTATTCATATCATATTTTTCTTTTGCCCATGCGCATCCTTATTATGATTATGATTACGAAAATGGTTATAGTGATACAGCACTCTGGATTGACTTCAGTAACTTCGTCTTTTACATCATCCTCCCTTTGATTATTCTGTTAGTGTACGGTCCTGAAAAGAAACCTTGGTTTGGTAAAATCATTTATTATTTAGATGATTTAATCTTTTTTTTCTGCCTTTCTGTTCTACCACTGATTATTATTAAAACAAGTAATCCGAGATTGAATACCGAAGCACTTATTGGAATGTTCAGTTTTGCTTTATGCTTGGCAATTGCTTATTGGATAATGTTTAGTTTGTTTCGAAATAAGATGGTCAATTTTTTTGAATTACAACAGTTCACAAGAAATATCACAAAAGGGCTCAACCTGTTGATTGGTGCTTTTGTTATTCTTTTTTATGATATCACTTGGTGGACAGCATATGGAATAATTGATATAAGATATCATAATTTGTTGCTTATTTTGATGATATTTTTAACCGTCATTCCACTTTTTCTTATCAGTTACTTTGCCGTTGCTTATGAAATTAATAATCGTATTAGTCAAATATTGCGTCTACTTAGTCTTGCATTTTTGCTTATTTATCAAAGTCTTTGGTTCTGTATCTGCTTTCCAATTTCAACATATGTCACAAAATTTGTTTTTGGAATAACTCTACTTTCGGTTGAAAGGATTATATATTACATAATATATGAAGATTCTGGGGACCATGGTTTCTTCAATGGTTTCAAAAAAGGTATCTCAAAAAAGTTAGGAGAACGTGAAACTAGTGAAAATGTCGATGATGTTGAAGTTGCTCAGATTGTTCAGAATGTTAAGAATGTTCAGAATGTTCAGAATGTTCAAGGTTTCTTTGGCGGTTTCAAAAGGAGTATCTCAAAAAAGTTCCAAAAAAAACGTGAGACTATTGAAATTGTTGAGGATGTTGAAGTTGCTCAGAGTGTTGAGGATGTTCGAAACGCCCAGAATGTTCAGAATGTTCAAAGTTTCTTCAACGGTGTCAAAAAAAGTATCTCAAAAAAATTTGAAAAAAAGCGTGAACCAAGCGAAAATGTTGAGGATATTGAAGTGGCTCAGAATGTTCATAGTTTCTTCGATGGTTTAAAAAAAGGTATCTCAAAAAAGTTCGAAAAAAAACTGGAAACTGGTGAAATTATTGAGGATACTGAAATTGTTGATGATGTTGAAACTATTGAGGATGTTGAAATTGTTAAGGATGTTGAAGTTGTTGAGGATGTTGGAGTTGCTCAGAATTTGCAGGATGTTCAGAATGTTCAGTATGTTCAAAATGTTCGAATTGCTGAGACAGGCGGGTATCATGAAGTACGAGAAGATTTTGACACGAATGAAATTCTCGAATATGAAGATGAAGAATTGGAATAAAAAAAAAAGTAAAAATTCTTCGGTAGAAAAATTATTCAAGTAATAACTGCACAAGATTAAAAAAAAAATTATAAAAACGTCATTTATTTATTTATTTATTTATTTTAACCAATATCTAGATATTAGAGGCGGTAGTAGAGATTGGTTGATATCAACACTAGCGATAAAAATTGTTGATTGTTAGCACAATGAGTTCAATTAATTGGAAAAAATTATAATAAGATATTTTTTCATAAAATGATATTTGTTTACCAACATATTTAATTGCATCATCATAATGAAAAATTGTCGCAATTATTTATATTTATTATAATTTTTGTCATTATTACAATTACTAAATATAATTGTTGTTTTATTTCTACTGACATTTATGATAAAATATAATTATTTTTCTTCATTTCCTTTGTTTTCTCTATTTTTTGTTAATTTCTCTATTTTTTAAAAGTTGTATGGGTTAAGTGGATTACTTGACGAAAGTGTCGTATTAAAAAAATTAGTATTTTTATACAATTATCATTGTTATAATTTGTATTGAAGTTTATTAATTTCTTTTTTGGTCTAAATGCTCATGCCAATAATTATTATTATAGTATAGCATTAAGGAAGGATTGTTAAATTGATTAATTAATGTCTGTAATCACCATAATATCTAAATTATCAAAAAAAAATCTGCTTTCTTATTTGACTTATTTGAATATGTATAAATATAATTTTTATATATAAACGAGATTCAAGGCATACTTTTTGACTTGATTGTATTTGCCGAAAATAATTAGTTATGGCATTCGCGTTTTCATTTTTATTCAACTGTTTGTCGATTTATTTATATAATAATAATATTTGGATGATAATAATAAAATTAACAACTAAATAATGTTACAACAGCAATAATAATGTTAATGATAACAACTAATTAATAATAATAATAATATAGCTGACCCACCGATGACCATATTTTGATCTAATCGTTTCACTAAGAGAAAAAGGAAAAAAATGCTAAAAAAGATTATCCCATCATGTAGATTCATCATAATAGTAACAGTAATAATAATAATACAATAATTACTATGATCATAATATACTGTATGCTTATTTACTATACTACTATTACTACTTAATACTTCTAACATCAATCGGAACGGAAATATTTCATTTCAAGGAATAGTGTGAGTAATAATAATGTATTATAACTGGTGGTGGAAATAATATAAATGGAATTATTCACAATAATGATAATAACAACAAAGACAATGATGATGATAACAAAACCAACAACAATGACAACAATAACAATAATGATGTGGTTGCAATAATAATAATTTAACACGGCACGCAAATAACAATCAATTTTTTTCAATTATCAGAACTTACTCTTAAAGTTCCAAATTCAATCTGGAGATTTATATCTTAAATTTATTTATATCAGTTTGAGCACTTGGCAATGTTGAATAAATGAAAAGATGTCAAATTAATTGTAAATCTTATAATGAATCAAATTTCGAAGATGTAGTTCTTATTTATTTAATGCTTCTTTATTTTCTTTTTGAACACTTAAAATATCTATCATTTGTTCTATTATTTATACTATTATTATTTGTCATATATTAATTTTTAACATAATCAATTAAAATTTCTTTATAAAAACTTTGGATTGAGTTTGTTTGCCGGAGTATTGCAATATAATTTCATAAAACTCAAATTTCTACAGAATAACCGTAAACATTTTCGATTAACAAAATTTAGCAAATCGCCCCACGATTTTTTGCTTAATAAAAATTATTCAAATTTATCCATGTATACTCCAAAAAAATATTCTTATAAAAAATTATCCAAAAAAAAAATACAAAATATTTGTTCTATTGCCTTAATAGCTTTAATTGTCAGGGCTCTTTATCAAAAATTTATATTTTTTAGAATAAATTTTTTAAAAAATAAAATTTGGGATTTTAATTATACTGCCAGAGTAATATAAATTATTTAACACAGTTCTACAAAGCATTTTCAATTAGCAAAATTTTAGCAAAATCGCCCCTTAAATTCTTGCTTAGTAAAATTATCAGTCAAATCTATCAAAAATATACATGAAGATTGATAGACGTAAATATGTAGGAAACAGAGATTCCGGGTGTACAGTTACAGTGATTAATCGATTATTAAGAGTTAAACTTCTTTTGTATTTTAATTAACAATTAATTTTATCTGGTTAAATTGGATTCATAATAACTTTTAACTATTTATAGAATAAATAGTATTTCTGAAGTCCGAGAAGATTGTGAAAATTGTACTCAATTCTATATTTGTTTTTGTTTAAATTGCATTTTTTAGATTAAAAGATTAAATACATATTAAATAAAATATTATCAGAGATTTTTGCATACCTAGCAATTCATCCAAGCATAAATTCGGCTAAAAATTTATTTAATATTACTTTTTTTAAAAGGGAAAAAGTTTTGCATTACACGCTATAAGCGAACAAAGAATGTCATCTGATGAAATATGTCCTGAATGCAATAAAGAACGTAAACCAAGTACATACCTTGAAGCATTTCCAAAATGATTTTGATTAACGGTCAAGTGGAAATAACACAACAGATAAGTTTATTCAAGATACTCAAACAAATGCAGGTGATAATTATGATAAAGTAATAGAATGGATACCTTATGATAGATTTAAAGAGATTAATGAAATAGCAAAGGGTAGATTTGAAACAATATATAAAGCTACGTGGATTGATGGAAGAATTCAAAAATGGGATTTTGATAATCAACAATGGAAAAGAAGGGGTCAACCTATTGTAGCGTTAAAAAAGTTTGATAATAATTTTGCAAATTTAAATGAAGATTTCCTTAATGAGGTAAAATATTTATATTAATATCAGATATGTAAATTTGTTTTTATATATTATATTTACATTAATTATAAATTAAAAATAAATTTAGATAGAGATTCACTTAAAAATGAAGAGTAAGACTTTTTCAATCGACATTTATGGATTTACACAAGATCCAGAAACAAACGAACTTATTATAGTTTTAGAATATATGTATGGCGGAAATCTTAGAGATTATTTGAAAAATAATTTTAATAATATAAATTGGAAATTAAAATTAGGCAATTTAAGTAAATTAGCATTTGATTTCATGAAGATTCATAAATTAAATATAATACATCGGGATTTTACCCTGGAAATATTTTATCATCTAACTTTAAGTATTCACATATTTCATATGTTTAAGATTTTTGTCAAAGTAAGTTAATAGGATATGATATAAAGAATCCCGAAAAGAGACAAATTTTTGGTGCATTGCCATATATAGCTCCAGAAGTACTAAGTGGAGAAGAATATACCAAAGCAGCTGATATTTATTCTTTTGGCATTTATAGCTTATGAATAGTTACTGGTTTTGCACCATACTATGTTATTCCACATGATAGAAAATCAGCTAGAAAAATATGCAACCAAAAATTCCGATTCATATTCCAAAATTAATTACCTGGTTAATTATGAGATGTTGGGATATTCGAGTTACTCATCGCCCTACTTACGAAGAATTGTTTCAGGAATTTTTTAATTACAATGAGGATTATTCGGAAAACAAATGTAAAAATAATAATGAAATCTCAATTCAAATTGAAAATTCTGAAAATTTATCCAAATACCTAAAATAAACAAATCAGACAACTCCAACACCGATGAATTACAAACACATCCAGAAGCAATTTATACTAGTCGACTTTTCAATGATTCAAGTCTTCCAAAACCTAAAAATGATGAAAATTTTGAAAATAAACTTGAAGAGTTAACGAAATCTACTTCTCTTTAAGTGTTGGTGAGTACCAATTATTTTCTCATAAAATTTATTTTTATAGTCAAAAAATGATTATTGATTGTACATTTATTAAGTTGCATCTGAATTATCTATACCCGATTTATAAATATTTTTTAAACATATTAAATATATTTTACAAAAATCTTAACGTTAGATATAAAATATGAATAATTCACATCAAATTTATATTGCAAAACAGACACTTTTTCAATTGAAGGAATTGAAATTTCAAGTTTTTCAAAGAAATGATTATTATAATTTACATTTCATTTATATAAATTTAACATTATTTATTTTATTCTATTCATATATTATTATTTTATTAAAAAAAAATTAAAGAATTAATTTTTTTTTAAAATATTTCTGTTCTGAATTAAAGATATTCGTCATTTATAAAGAACCCATTATTAAAATGACTTGGTTTATCAATATTATATTGATTGATCAAAGTGTGATAAAAAATTTGATGCTTAAAAGAATATATTTGCACTTCAAAATAACTGTCCAAGTTTTTATTACGCCATCTTGATAATTTCGACAACTCGACTATAATTTGTTTAACTGTGTATAAAGACTTTATGACTAAGGAAAAAACACGAAATTTACTTTTTCAATAATTTTTTTTTGGAAAAGCTCTAAACGGTCCGGTTTTATTACCGAACCGAAACTTCAGTTTGAAAAAATAATTATCCAAAGCCACCGAACCAAATTTAAAAATTTGATAACCCCAAATAAATATATATAAACCAAAATATTTGGCTTGGATTCTGTTAATAAATCAAAACCGAACCGATAGATATCATCTTGCATATATCATGTAGGAAAACTGTCAATTTTTTTATAAAATATATTGCGTAAGTAATTTCTTTTAATTTTTTAATTTTATTTATGCGTAGCGTTCAGCGATTATAGCTTCTCTTTAACTCTTTACGAGCAAGACATGACATGCAAATTTAAACTTTTTATCACATCAAATATTGTCAAAATTTTATTGTACTGTCAAGACTCTACCTCTAAAATACTTTTAGCATTAATCATCACGTTCCAAATTTATTATTGATTTTACTATGTATATTTATATAAATTATTTTTTGGAAGTAATAATAACAATAATAATAATAATATGATTTGAGAAATTAGTATTATGAGAAATCATGAAATTACTTCAAAGCTGTATCAATTTGAAATTATCATGTATTTCTTTTTTTATATGCAGAAGTAGAAGTAGAAATAGTTATAGGAAGTAGTGTTTTTTTAAATCTGACAATACGAGTCAAATTTCGAAGCAGCGGTATCATGATTAATTTTATTATTTAAATTTTTTTTTTTTGAATTTATTTCGCATTATATTTGAAATGAACTGACACTCGATTTTTACATTTTTGAAATAAAGAATTTTTTTTCAGCCGTTATAAAAAAAAATTCAAATGCGAAAATCAAACCAATTTACACCAACCTGCCAAAAGTATCCGGGCAACTGTTTTTTTACCAAATTTATCAATAAAATTCAAGGGCAAATTGTGACACAAGGAATAATTTAAATTACATAAACTTTTTTTTTAAAAAAATCCACTAATCAATGGCTATCATATTATGTCATTTCAGTTAAAATTAGATGCTTTCTCGGATAGAAATCTTGTTTTCAATAAAGTTACCCAAAAATTGCAAATCAAATTGTTAATCGTAATGTCTCTCGTTTTCAATAACTATCCACTGGAAGTGCAATATATCTTATGAGGACATGTAGCTCTAACGTAAGTCTACAATGTTTATTAATATCATCTTTGCTGTTTTCTAGTTAAGATCCGAACTTTACTTAGCACGACTAAAAAATGATCAAAATTATTGTTGATCATTTTGTCATTTCAGGAAAATTATCAATAATTTCTACATATAAAACTTTTTTGTAACAATAAAATCTTAAAAATGATATTAAGTAATCTTAAAGAGAAAATTATTGTGCATCTACTGTAAAGTTTTTAAAGCTATATAATGAGAATATAGCAAATACCATAGAATAAACTTTAAGGAATAATTGTTAATCTTTTCATTAATTCTTATAATATAGGTTTGCAAACTTTATAGTATGTGTAAAATAATATTATCTTCAAGGCTACTTAGTATCACTTTTAATTTTTACTATAAAATAATAAATTTTTATATGTAACAACTTTTGATTTGATTTGATTTGAGTGACCAACATGGTCTCACTTTATTTCATTTAGATTGTACATAAAATTACAAATGATTAAATAAAACTATCCAAGACTAGGTCTACTGATTAACCTACCAAACATTGAAAATAAACTAATGTTTACTTTTAAAATTAGTAGGTTTCCACCACCATGATCCCACTAATGTCTAAGCTTAAAAATAAAAAAGATAAAATATATGAAAAAGAAGTGTTTGTTACATTTAATAAGTTGTCTAATGCTGTTTCTATTACTTTAGGTTTTCATTTTTCTATTTTTTTTTTTAATTTGAATGTAGTTTTCTTCATTTCTTACATACTGCACTTTTGTATTACATTTTATTTCAGCTATTATATTATTATTTTCTTTCCATTTATTTACTGTTTCACATCTTTCTATCCATTTTGTATATATTTTTTTTGTAAATTCTTGAATTATATCTTTTATTATTTTTTTCTATTTCTTTTGTTTCTTTTTCCATAATTTTTTTAATTTTTTTTTAATTTTTTTTTAGAGATTTTGGTATTATATTTCTTATTATATCTTAAAAGAAAAAGTTGAGTATTCATTTGTTTTTACTGAGTTTACTCTATTATTGTCTATTTGATAATCACTGTGGTTTTTGAACTCTTTTTCAATTATTTCATATAATTTTGAGTGGTTATATACTGTTTGTATTTTTTTTCTTACTATTGTGAAAAATTCTTCTTGGAGTTCTTTAATTCCATTTGTACATGTTAAAGCATGTATTGATATTTCTTCGTAGTTATTACATTTTATGCATTTTGAGTTTTGATACAATTGTAAATATTTTTCATACATTAGCTTTCTTGTAGGTAAACCTTCTATTAGAAGTTTTACTTTGAATGTTCTATACCTTTGGTCTTCTTGTGATGTTTTACTGTTGGTGATTCTTGAGTACATTAGTGTCTCTTTTGTCTGTTTCTGATCTGTTACTGTTTTTATTGTTTTTGATAATGTTGTAGTTGTTCTGTATAGCATTTTCTAATCTACCAAGTGGTTTATTGATATGATTTCTTTCATGTATTCTTGTATCGGTATATGTAATTGTGATGCTTTTTCAAGCTTTTATTTTGACCATATCAGCTCTGCTGATTTTGATCTCAAAGCTTTTTACAGTTTTTGAATCCAGAGATTCAGGTGTCAATGTGGTTAATATTTTGAGTTGTATCAGTAGAGTTGAGTCATTATGTAATTCTTGTAGTTTTTTTTTCCAGTTCCTCTCTCTTATCTCACTACTAATCCTTTCCTTATGTATTGCTTCTACAAAATCAAGGATCTCAGCTAAATCATTATAAATAATATCTTGTAATAAAGAAGTTGTAAATATTTCAGGCTCCATTAAAGATTCAGATTAAGTTAAGCTACATTCTATTTCAGGCAAGGAATCAAGGGTAATATCTTTTTCTCATAAGAATAACTCTCAATAAGTGGTAAAATATCTTTTTTAAAAGGTATTTCCTGTTTATTAGTAATGATCTGGATCTGTTTCTTTTCCAATTTCATAATTATATCTTTAAGCTTAGTATTTTTTTCTACGATCTGTTCCAATTTAGTAATCTTGACTTTGAGCTCAACATTCTTAACTTCATGTTTGGTATTCTCTTCTGTAACCTGTTTTAAAAGCTCAACATTCTTGATCTCAAGCTCAACCTTTTTAGCTTCGAACTCAGAAGGTTATTGTTTTAATGAATTAATCTCTAATTGCATGTTTTAGTAATAGATTTTATTATTAATTTAAAATGCGTAACTAAAGTAATAAAAATTTCAGCAACAGCTAGTTGTCAAAAATTTCAATAAAAATTTTACAAATCATTTATTATAAAAATTTTTGAATGATACATTATAAAATCAGTTGATATCAATTTTTTGAATTTTTTTTCTAAATAATGTAATTTCTAAATTGTTTAAACTGATTTTTTCATGAACTGGTGAATCTAAATGGCACATCAAATTGTGACTTGATGATTTGAAACCAGGAAATAGAGAACTGAGTGGTGAGGAATTTGAAGATGGGAATTTAAGCAAAGGTTGATTTTTATTACTTTTTTTCTTTTGTGAAATATTATCTACTGAAGTTATACAAATGTTATTATTTTCTATGACATTCGTGATTACTTTATTTGTTGTTCTAGCTGTTGACAGAACATCTGTCTAAAAAACCAATTATTATTACTTATTTAATATTGTTATTGACAAGTATTGAAAATACTCTACCTGCCAATTCAACATACATATTATGTCCTTTATAAACTGTTTGAAATTAGCAAAGGTAACAGGTATTTTGATGTGCAGAAATTGTTGGAGCATTTATATTGTTGACAGTGATCAAATTAAATACTTTATTTCAATAAATCTATCTATAAAGAAAATATATAATATATGTAAATAACCAGCTTTATGCCATTAACTTCTGATTATAATACTTACTAAAAGATTGTACAAAATACACTCGTACAAGATCTTTCAGAATGGTTTTTAATAGTTTATTGAGAGTTCTTATTGAATTTTGACATAGTTTTATCTGATTATTATATTTTTTAGACAAAGGTATCTTTCATTCACATGAAAATTCTATAATGATTATGACTTGGCTTTTATTAATTGCTTTGACCGCTTTGTAAAGTTCATCAAATTTATGATATTTGATATTTGAAGTTTGAGATTCAATCCTTAAATAAATAAAAAATCTGCAAAATTAATAATTTAAATTTCAAATTTTTAAAATTGATAAATTCATAATCACGAGGAACAATAAAGAAGTTACTTTTAAGGGTAAAGTTGAAAACTTCCTATTATCAACATGGGCAGAACTAATGGCTATCCTTACAGCCATCTATACAATTCCTAGAAAAGCTTTGGTTATTTTTACAAATAGTCAAGCAGTAATAAATACTATCAATATTATATTACACAGTCCTCATCATGCTTAGAAAAAACTTAAAAATTGGAGGCTAGCATTTGCCATTAATGAGTTAATGATTACTAGAAACATTAAGGTCAAACTGAATAAAGTTGAAACTCATTCGGGGATGGAATTAAATGAAAAGGTGAACTTGTTAGCTAAGGAGAGACACATGGTTGATACATGTGAACCTGATATACAAAGCCTTTCACTTATTAATGCTATAGCAACATGAAAAGGAACTTTGATTGAGAAACCCATATGAGAGTTCACAAAAAAACTTGGAAATATGAAGTTCTCTGTCCAATGGCATTACTTAATAGAAACATGAATAATATATCTGAAAGGAAAGCTAACCTGACCTGTTAGAAAACTGCATGGAATATCTCAATGATGACATATATTGGAAGCTTTCATACTAGTAATGACCTGACTCGTGAGAGAGGTTTCAGGGTGAAGCTGCTAAATTTGAAATTACCCATCCTGAATATGATATGAGAAAGATATTCAAATGTATATGATACAGATATATGTGTAGCTGTAATGATACAACTGAAGACCAATTTTATTAATTCATATGTAAGAATAATGATAAAGATATCCACATATGCAAATACTAATTATTTACTCTCTTAATTCTAGAAACAATCACTAATAGTACAAATAAAACAGGAAGTGATCTTAGACAAAAGTTTGAAAACTTAAAAAAACTAAATATCCAGTTCAATTCCACATTGAATCCTAATTCATTTTCTTTAATAGATGTTATACGAGGGTTAGTTTCTCTTTCTATCATTGATGAAGTATAACATATCATCCATGACTATTAGCTAACCAAGATAATTGTTGAAAAGGCATTTGATAAATTTAAAAATTTCATCAAAAAAAACTATATGGAACCCCATTGTAAAATAGTCATAGAATGGAAATAAAGTGTAGAGATCAAATCAAACAGTTTAAAAATAAGTATAAATCTATTAATGTAAAAAATCCTGACTTAAGTAATCAGACTAATACTATAAACGAGGACAATAGTGACAATAATAATAATAATAACTATAGTAATAATATATTAACTAATATACTTAGACAATTAAAAAATAATATTTAATGTTACTAAACGATTATATTAATATAGAAATTAAAAACTAGTTTGACTGGCCTTGGATTTATAAAATAGGTTTTGCAGCAGGGCCTTAACATACTGGTAACAACTGTTGTTATTTGGTGATAAGTTGCAGGCACGTCTCTTTGAATTAGTCTGAGTCTTATCTTTCTATAATTATTAGAATAAGTTATATATCTGTATTATTATGTAATATAAGAGACTTTCTCTTTTTCTAATTAATAAATTTGAGGCAAACCTCATTGAAACCAAAAAAAAAATTTAAAATTGATAATTATTAAAAAATATCTAATTCATCTTGATGCATTCTGAATAGTCAATTGAAAAAAATATATTATGGTGTCAACTACATAAATCCTTTCAAGATTGAGACCTTTATTTTCGACTCTCATTAGAACTTCAAGTTGAACAGAACTACTCATAAAAAATAAGCAATAATAATGAAAATTATTAATGTCAACAAAAAAATGAACACCTATAGTATCAATGCATTAATATTTGCTATGCAATTTTATGTGCTTCATGATAAAAAGGATTAAATCTTCCAGTAATACAAGATTTGCGAACAATAGTTGAAATCTCATTTTGGATACACACTTCTTCAATAAACTGATTAATAAATTACATATACATTCAGGAGGTTGGTTTCCAAGTTTTTTTTCAAGAACTTCTTCAAGCTAACTATTTTGTTCTTTATTCAAGGATTTTTTAATCCACTTGTGCATTTCATCATCTGATAAATCTATATATTGTTGAGATATATTTATGTTATAAAATCTTTCCTAGCTTCTTTATTTTTTTTTTTGACGTGCAGTAAGAATTTTGAGTAATTTGTTATGGATGTTCACTTCATCCTAGAAAATTAAATATAATTATTATCAGTTATATAAAAACATTAAAAGATTACAAATAAATAAATACCTGTGTAAGCATCTCAATTTCTTCTTCACCTTTATCTTCATTAATCAATTCTGAGTCATTATCATTATTTTCACATACTTCATTTTCAGGTTGATATTCAAGAAGGCATATCTTAATATTCTGTAAAAAATATTAGTTATAATTATTGTTCAGATCGGACCCTTGATTCCAATAATAGTATACCTTAATTTCTGATAAGTTTTTATTTATCATTTATGAGATTTTGGA
Organism: Diversispora eburnea; assembly: GCA_910592015.1. NCBI lineage: Eukaryota > Fungi > Glomeromycota > Glomeromycetes > Diversisporales > Diversisporaceae > Diversispora > Diversispora eburnea. The sequence goes on along the minus strand of CAJVPK010000387.1, from coordinate 7,278 downwards.
ATAGAAGGTACTGGTTATTCCTTCTCCCATAAATAAATTTAAAGTTATCACTTTGTCAAGTAACTTTAACAATATTACATATAAATAAAATATACCAGCTCCATATTATTATTTGCCATAGTAGTTCTGTCACTTTCTTCAATTCCCTGCATTATATTTCATGTAATTTTTATCTATAATCCAAAACAATTATTAGATAAATAAAAAAAATAAAAATATATAATCAGATAGTGTGATTAATCTTAAAGTCAATAACACTATACTCGCTTCTTCACAATGTTTATTGATAATATTGGTCAATTCTTCAGTCATAAGCTATTCTACCTAATAATAAAAATACTACTCAGTTTTTTTTTTTTGTTTTAAGCAATTTCTAAAATAGAAACTCACCTGAAAATATTGAATCTTCAAATACATATCTAAATTTTTTGATAATAATTTCCATTTCTTGAAAAAATAAAATTAGAATTAATAATATTTCAAAAAAAATTTCACAATAACAATGAAGTCAGCTTGCGCAAAATGTTGAACACTGCAGACTAGCAGTTCAGCTTACATTAAGCATCAAACTAACAGTTCATCACTAACAATGAACTTATTTTTTCAGACTAGTAGTTTTAACTTTTACGAGTGTCAAACTAGTAATTTATTACTAAGAACTAACTTTCACTAATATCCCTAGCTTGTATCAAGTGCGAACAAGCAGTTTAAAACTGTTCAAAATAAGCTCTTAGCTTATACAAACTCTATCTCACAAGTAACATACCTTCTAGTTATGAAGAATTTTTTTAGCCTTGTCTTTACATGATTTATCAAATTTAAAACCAGGATCTGTTAATAATTTTAGATCTGTGTTTATACAATCTAGCAATTTCTTCATTTTCTTTTCTTCAGTTTTCTCTTGATAATAATTCATCATATTAGTGTATGTCCAGTCTTCGATCTTGGTGACATGATAAAAAGTCAGAAGAGTGGTTGTTGATTGCATAGACATTGTGTATAAGAGTTTTGTAAATACAGATTATATGAAAATTTTATTTTGAATAGATGGACTGCTTACATGAAAACTAAAATTCACATGACAAAGTTTAGCAACAGCTTATTGTCAAAAAAAATCCCAAGAAAAATTCTTGATATATACAGTTAATATGTATACATTCCATTTTTAAAATCCATATTAAGCTTAGACAATTTTGAAAACAAATCTGATAATTTTGAATGTATAGAATCTGTAATTTTGTTTAATATATTAAGGTAATCATTATTAGTTATGTCAGCTTCATTAATATCAGAATATATTTTTTCAACATAAATAGTAACATTTTTCTATAAATGAGGATAATGAATTTATCATTTTTCAGTACATCATATAAATTTTTGATGTAATTTATGAGTTATTTTTTAATTGATTTTTGCAACACTTCATCTTTGATATTTACTATTTCACCTTCATTTAAATCTTTAACAATTTTTATTTCTTTCCTTTGATTTCTTTTTATGATCCAAAACTTTTGAGAGTGATTTAGATAATGGTTAGTATTTATCATTATAATTTATAAAACATGGGTACAAAGACCAAATAGACTTTTGATAAATAATCAATATCAATTTTCTTGTAAACCATTTTTATCACATCTGAATATTTCATACAGTCTCTTTTTTGTTGTAGTATTTTCTTTTTGCAATTATTATAAATCTCTTTAGGTACTACTACAATATAACTAAACTATTCATCAGCTTTGGAAACTTTGTATAGATACTCGTTAACAGGTAAACCTTTCTTTATAATGTATTAAATTTTCAATATTTCGCAAGAATACTTAGCCTCTATTTGTAAAATAAACCATTCTACAGAAATATTTTTCTGCTTACCTTCTTTTTTAGATCTCCATATAAACATCTGAATAAATTTATCATAATTTAACTTGAAAAGTTTTTTCACATTTTTTCAAAGAACTTTTTCAACAATCTGATATATTGTTTCCTTATTACTGACCTCTATAGTCTTATTTATAATCTTTCTACCTACATTATAGAAAAGTCTAGATTGTTCTCTTTTTATAACATCTACTCTTTTAATAAAAAATTTATCCAAATTAAAGTTTGGCTTTTTTTTATGCTCCAGACCATAGTATTTTTTCTTTTCTGTAAATATCACAGAAAATAAGATCACTTCATATATCATATTAAGGTAAGGTGTTCTATTATCCTTTTCAAGTTCAGTATTTATTTTTTTATGGAGATTTTTTATTACTTCTATAGATATTTTTACCATTTCCTCCTAGTACTTTTCTTGTAAGAATTGATCTAATTTATATTTTCGATCACACTTCTGAAAATACTTTTCTGAACATAAAGATATAAAAAATCAGTATCTCGATATTTAATGTTGAACCCTTTATTTTCAACAAATTTTCTAACAAATTTGATATTATGTTATCTAGCAGAAGTAACTCCACTTGCTGAAGTTGATAGAATGGAGAGAAATTATTACCTGTCTCATCATAAAATATATTCATATATAATTTTATTACCTTTTGTTTTGAATCTAAGCAACTATATTCAAAATTTTTTTCATTTAATTCATTAAGATATTTTTTCATCTCTTTTTATTTATTAAATAGATTTTTTAATACCCTAGTATATAAACACTTTTTTTCAAGCATATTATTGTGATAAATAGACCAAGCTTCTATAGTTTGATTATTGAACAAAAACTCAATTTTGTGAAGTTTCTTTTCATTACAAATTACATTTATTGCCTCTTTGTAGGATAGTACAATTTTATTAGATGAAAGGTTGTATGTTATTATAAGACTTGAATATAGGAAAACAAAATCTAAACCTGTTATTGTGCATTTGTTTTCTAGAATCCATTATAGGTATAATAATATAAGTTCCTAGATACTTACCAGATTCTATATTTTCTATTATACTACACTATATATTACTGCTCCAAGCTTTAGCCCCAAAAGATTACATATTTTCTTATCTCTCGTAAAATAATGAGAATCATAAAGAAACAAATATGCAATAAATGATACTTCCTTATAATCATTAATTATATTATACTTAGCTATAAGCTCTTGACATAGTAATGTATCTATAACATAATAATTTGCAACTTTACACATATTTTAGCTAATATATTAGAGGGGTGAAATATTGTATTTTCAAATATTCTGTTCATTGTAGTTATTAGCATATTCATCTTGTTAACTAACCCACATTTTTTCAAATAATACTTAAATGAACTTGCTTCTAATTTTTGATATAATTTTTTAAAGTAAGCAAAAATATCAATAAGTATACACCCTGGAATTTTGAGATACTTTAAGTAAAATTTTTTGTCAACTATCTTTATCTCACTTCTCCAATATCTCCATTTTATAATTTCTTCAATGTTTGATAGTTCAGATGACATATGATTATATATCCATTCAAAAATATCTAAACTTTTAACTTTTTATATAATAAAAGTTAGTCATATTGTAAATCATTAAAATCTATCTTTATATTAGAAGTTAAATATTTCTAACATAATGCAAATGTCTTCAGTATATTAGTCTGATTTTCACATATTAATGTAATCCAGTTGGAATCTGATTTTGTCTCCACATTAACTAAATATATTTTTGTCAGTTTATAAAAATTATCTTTCTAATATACTGTTATATAGATCATAAATACTTGATTCACCTTATTTTTTGTATCAGGTAGACCTCCCATTTTATGACTACTATATATTTCTATATTCCAGGTGAAAACAAGTATTTTATCTCATATGAGAGCTAAAGCAATTGATGGATTTTTATATTTATTTTCATTAATTGAGTTATAGTTATCTACAGGTACTCAAATTATACTTTCATTATATATATAATTATATAGTGTTGCCCAACTAGAAAGGTTTAATCTTTTTCATAAGCTATTTTTCAGTAGTAGTGTCACACTTGTGCAGAGTATTTCAAATATTTTCTCAAATCAGTCTCAAAGTTTGCATCACACAAACATAATAATATGTTCTATCTGCCAGTAGGTCACAGCTAATACAATTGATTTAACTGGCTTATCTCAAAACAGATAATAAATACATAATAAATAATAATAATAATCAAATAATAATCAATTAATCATAAAGGTATAGTGAGTAAGGTGAAGTAAAAGCAATTAATACAGTATCAAATAATATTTAATAATATTTCAAAATATTAAGACACAAGATATAAGTTTATTATAATATAAAGTATAAATTTTTTAAAAGTAAAGTATAATTCAGCAACAGAAACATTATCATGTATTAGGATGTCTATTTTACTGTCCTTGAAGTAAATTTACTTTTTTATCTAATAATAATTAAAATATTTTGAATTATTCTATTATACTAAGTAATAATTAATTAACTATCTGATACAATTTCTTGACTTTTTAAACTTACACTTGACAACAGTTGTATTTATACTTTCTCTTTTAGTTACACTTCATCCTTCATTTTCATATGGTCATCTCACCTGGGATAACAATTATCTGAATTATCATCTAGTGTCACAAATTATCATCCTCCGTGACATTTTACCTGATAACTAATTTGTATTGCCACAAACATTTTCTCCTTCAAAGGGGGGCTTCTGGGACATAACATCCATTTCTAAAAGATCTTCTAGAAACTTTTAGAACTCTGATTTAGGTAGTTTATGAATTCAATCTGATATAACATTTTGAAAACTTCTGATATATGGTGTTCCTATTTTCCAGAATAATGATTGTACTCATGTTACTATTTGGTAAATTTGTGTTCCATTTTGGTGAGATTGTTTATGTAATTTTCTTTTTAATGCTGTCATGATACTTCTTAATAAAACATTTTGCAAATAATCACCAAGCTTCTTATATGCACTTATTCTTTGTCTATTGGTACCATGTATATTTGTAATTATTCGCAAAAGACTGTCTAAGTCATGATTAAAAACTTGATCTGATTCTTTTAAGGTAAAAAAATATCTGTCATATAAATCATTAATGTATTGTTATATTGTGTTATAATTTTATTATTAAAAGGTTGATTAATTTCTGTTACAGCATTTTCTGTTATCAAATATGTGTCAGTACTGTTTATAATAATTTGTATTTCTCCTAAAATTTTAGAAAATTCTTTACATAGTTCATGAACCTTCTTTCATAGACTATTTGGAATTGGGATATTATTCATAATAATAAAAAAAAAATTTTTAGATAAAAATTTTCAATTCTTTTAAACAAGTCTTAATGTATATTGTTGTCTCATGTGGAATGATAACTCCTTTATTTATAAGATTTCAATCGATTGCTGTGTATAGGTCAACTATTGAAAACTTCTCTACTATTGGTTCTTAATATGTAGAAGCCATTTCCAAGAACTTTATGAATAAAGAAAAGACCAAACCATTTGTCATGAAACTTATTGTTATAAATATTCTGTAAATCAGATCTGTACTCCAATACCATATCTCCAATCTTGTATGTCATTGTTCAGATTTTCCTATTGTGAATTATCTTTTACTGTTTTTGTGCATTCTTAATATTCCTAGATACCCTAATCTAGTTATCTTCGAATATTCCTCAACTTCACCAGTTCTTTTGTAAATCATTTTTTTAAATTGTTTTTCATCAATTTCTTCAACTAGTTAAGTAATAATATCGAATTCTATAGATAGTATAGGGCTCGTCCATATAATAAATAAAATGGCTCATATTTTGTTATTCTATTTTTAGTAGTTCAGTATATGAAAAGTGCTGAAGCTATCAGTGTATCCCATTCTTCTGTTATTTTCTTTACATATTTCTTTAAAATTTGACAGAGTGTTTGATTATACTGTTCCATCAGTTCATTATTTTGAGAATGGTAAAAAAACATAAGCCTATAATGAGTTTCCATTATCTTTATTAGGTTGGTTACTATTTGACGAACAAATACTGATCCTTTATCAGATAATATTTCTCTTGGACAACTATGCTTACATATAATTTTATCATAAAGGAACCAAGTGATAGTTTTTGCATCTGTCTTTTCAATAACTCTAGTTTCTAGTCACTTTATAAAATAATCTGTAACCACTATTATATATCTTTTTTTTTATTTTTGTTAGTTTCAGGAGATTTACAATATCTATTCTTAATAGATCAAAAGCTTATCTTACTCCAATAGGTTTGCCTTGTCTTTAACATGTATTACATGTCTTTATGTAATTTCAAATATCTTTTCCATAATAGGACAAAAGTATTGTTATCTCATTTTATCTATAGTAACCTTTATATCAAAATATTTGACATTTGATATATTGTGTATATTGTATAATATCTTTTTTAAATTTTCTTTTGTTATTATCCTTAATGGATTACCCTTTTTGTTTCATTTATATAGAATGTTGTCTTGAACTATGTAATGATTCACTTATTATCATATCTTTCATCATTATTTGTTAGTACCGTTTGGTAGAAAAGTATGATTTATTAAGTATTTCATTAATTGATTATAAGTATCTACATTTATTTTTAAAAAGTTTTTCAATTTTTATATCATTAATAAATATCTAAGTTCTATTATATTTGTGTCTTAATTAGTTATTCTAGATAGTGTGTTAGCATTAACATTAAGCTTTCGTTGTTTATAAATAAGTTTGTAATCATATTCAGATAATTCAAAAATTCATTTAACAACTCTTCCTTTAAGTTATGGGTGATTCTTTACTATGCTAAAGCAGAGTTATCTGTATATAAATCAAACTTAGAGCCATATAAGTAATGTTTAAAATATCATACAGTCCATATTGCGACAAGGCACTCTTTTTCAAGTACTGTATAATTCAGTTTAGAGGATAACAGAAGACGATGTTACAGAATGAAAATATAATGATAAAATAATATTAAAAATACCTGCAATAACAATAACCCTTAAAAATAATATTTAGAATTTAATATTAGTTCATGTAACAAATAGTAACAATTTGATAATTACTTTTAGCAAATATTTATAGCCTGTAGCACGTATTAATTAATTCCGAAACAGTAGTACAAGATCACGTGTTCACGTGATATTCAGTTACACAAACATAATTATCAATTCATAACATTAATTATTATCACTTAACAGTATTTAACAATAATTATTAACATATAGTATTAATTAGTAACAAATATATTTATTAAATTATAGTAACCAATGATAATAGTGCACAGTAAGGCACAGTAAGGCACAGTAGGCACAGCAATGGCACAGTAATGAAGATCATTAAATTTAGA
>CAJVPK010000386.1:0-35405 GCA_910592015.1 Diversispora eburnea | reverse complement strand
TTAATTTTTATCAACTGCAAAATAAATTGTTTAATAAAACATGACTCCGTTGGAATTAAAAAAAAAAAAAAAAAAAATATGACGAATTCAATAATAATTCTAAATTTTCAATTAGTATTTTAGCTGAATTATCTAGTTATTTTTTTTTTAAGATTATTATTTCATATTAACAATATTTATAACAATATTAATATTAATAATATTTATTTAAAATTATATTGAACAGATGAAAAATAAAAAGAAATTGGAAGAAAATTAGGAAGTGAAATATGGAATTCAAGAAAAACTATCAATAAAAAAAAAGCGGATATACAATTACCTATTTCTCTTCAAATATATCATTCAAGTTTTCCAAGTTTTATAATATGTTTTTTTGATGGACTTATCGAGTAAATTTTTGAAAAAAAATTAATAATTTTAAATTATAAACGAAACAACGAGGACAGTATTTAAAGAAATTGGATAAAGAACATTATTAAATGTGTTACATTTATTGTTTCAATTATAACAAGTATAGCATTTTCATATTTAGGCATTTGGTTTTCACAAGTAATGGCAAGTATGTCTCGAAAATCACATCTTTTTTCATCATTTCGTACACTTTTATCTGTTCTTCATATTAGCAATCATACAGATAATCATGAACGAAGAATAGAAAAACAAAGAATGTCCAAAATTGATCCAACTAAACGATTGTTGAAAAATAATAATATTTGGAATCTGGCTGTAATTGATAATATAGATTTTAAAGAAAAAACATTTAATTATGGTAATATTTTGATACTACTCATGGCAGTTCTCATACTACACTTAGAATGGCATTTCAAATACCAATGAATATAAATATTAAAGAACACAAAAGTGATGAAAAAAAAATAACTTCTCCATCTGGTCTTTTTGATATGAATAATTATGCAGAAAATATTCTGGAGCTTTTTGATAAAATTATTAATAAAGTTTTAAATTTTCATTCAAATTCTGAAGGACAATTTATTTTTGATTCAGATTTTGATATGTTAACAATTCATCAAAAAATTTTTGAAAATATTGATCATGGATGTTTAACTAATGCACCTAATGTTGTTATTTTAGAAACCGGAGGAATTCCAAGTACAGATGAAGGGATATTTCAATCTAATAAAATGTATAAACAAGATTTTCAATTAGAATCTGATAATTATTTAGATGTTGTAGGTGATGAGGCAATTTTTAGAAGACTTATTAAACAAAGAAAAGAATGGTCAAATTTACATCCTATTTTAGGACAATGGCATACATCAAAAGATATGTGTAGTGTTTTAATTGTATTATTCTCAAGTTACGGTATTTTTGATTTGGCAAAAGAATTAGGTGTTAAATTTTTGGACAAATTAGATAAAGTTGTTGATTATCGTTCAACTGTTCGGGTATTAGAATTAATTTGGTGCGCAGTAACTATTTCTATTCATATTCATACAAAAAAAAATAATATTAATATGCATAATATCATGGATTCAAATAGTAGAGCAAACAATATTTTAAAAATTTGGTATTTGTATTATCGTTGGGCATCAATATTTAAAGCACATCGTATCGGAATTCGTGTTGGAAATCATAAATTACAAAAAAATACACTAGCTAGTTTTGCTGGTTTATTTGCTTCTGCTGGAAAATCCAATTACTCGGTATCAGTTGCTCAATATCTTGGAATATTGGCTCAATATCCAAAGCTTGAAGACAAATTAGAATGTGCAGCATCAATTAAAATTGATGATGATGAAAAAAGAAAAGGTCATTATTTTGCTTTTGATGAGGCTTTAGAAATGTTGGGGGTGAAATTTATTAAACAAAACATTACTGGAAATGTAATTGATGTTAACAATTTAAAATTACAAGTGAAAGCCGCTCCGCTCAAAGTGAAAGAGATCGAATAGGAATTTTATTATCAGAATATCTTAATGATCCTTGCGGATCAATTGGTAAAAGAGCTGTAGATACACGAAAGATCGTTATGTGGAATTTAATACATAAACTTTTATCTGCATTTCAAAACTCTAATGAATATAATCAATATCAAAATCCCTTATGGAATACTACTTCACCCAATCAATTCACAGCAGCTTCTATTGCACATTTATATAATTGTTTCCCTGATGGAGTTTTAAGAATAGAAAATATATTCTCACAAGACATCACTTTAACTCAAAAAAGTAATAAAGTTGGAAGAAGAAGATTAGGAATTACGAGATGGAAACCTACTGATCAAAATAATAAAAGAAAAAAGAATACTTAGCAAATTTAACCTCCCAAATAAATGTTGAAAATTCAGGAGTCTCTAATCAAATTAATTTTGAATCTGAACAACAAACACAAATTGATTCAATAAATATCATACCACAAGAGAATTTAATAACCGATAACTTGAATGATCAAGAAAGACCAACAACTAAAAAATTGAGACAAGCTCGACGTGAAACAAAACCTGAAGAAAAAAGAATTTTAGAACCATTAATAAATTGCTTAGTATATCCAACCATTGATCAAATAAATCAAGTTAAGGAAATATTAGGGAATGAATGGGATAAAAATAGAATTAGCCAATATATTTCCCGCCATAGAAAGAGTAAACAATAATCAACTTTGAATTAAATACCTTATTTTCGCTAAAAAATATTTAAAAAAAATATTAACAAATGAATTCTATATGTTTTGATATATAAATATATTAAATATAACAATATTAAAATAAGATATATTTTTTGCCGAAAATATTATTACATGGATTTTAAAAAGTGGACATGCAAAAAAATACCTTAGAATCGGGTACGGTTTTATTAATTAAAAGACTAATAGAACAAGAACCATTGATCAAATAAATCAAGTTAAGGAAATATTAAGGAATGAATGGAGAATTAGCCAATATATTTCCCGCCATAGAAAGAATAAAAATAATAAACATTGAATTATTAATCAAATACCTTATTTTCGCTAAAAAAATATATAAAAAATTATTAATAAATGAATTCTATATGTTTTGAATATAAATATAATAAAAAGATCTATTTTTTGTCAAAAAATATTATCACATTGGTTTTAAAAAGTGGATACACTAAAAAATACCTTAGAAAAAATGATACTTGGGTACAGTTTTATTAATTAAAAGACTAATAGAACGAGAATCTTGAGATTTAGTATCACAAAGTAGGCTGAATTTTCACTAGTATAATACATTAATATATAAATAAAATTATACTTTTTTTATTTTTTTTTGATAGAAAAAACCTCAACGGAACGAGGAGACTTTTAGATTCATCCGTTGCACAAAATTTCTAATATAAAAATTTGTGTAACTTGGACATGCACACTGACTGTTTATGAAATTCTTTGAAACAATTCTTTTTGTATATAATTCATACGGCAGTAAAAGTTCAATCGCATTGTGCTTCGGTTTTTTGAGGAAAGCATAAAAGTATTTAATCTTAAAAATGGGTTAAAAAAATTCAGCTGATGTGAATAAATAGGTGTAATTATTATGAATTAACTAATTAAATTTCTTTTACCTTGCCTATGAATTTTAGAATCGCAAATTCAAATTCCTTTTTATATGATGGAATAATGAGTCAACAAAATTTGCATCATCTTTCTAGTATTCTTAAAAATAGGAAATAAAAATAAAATAAAAATAAATAAAATAATTAATTAAAGAATTTGTAAGAACTTTCGGAAGTAAATACATCTGATCCTTCGAGAACTTTTCATGCTGATTGGTGCAAAGCGTATAATGTATTTTGTGAAGGTTACGAAGAATCAACGAACACCTAATTGAATAAATTTATCCAAACAAAAAAAAGTTATGCAATAGATATTTTACAAGTTACCAAATAAGTTTAGAGCTTTACAGTAATAGAACGTAATAAATGTGGATCAATTCTTTTTGCATCCAACTCACTATAGGTAATTGAAAATGTAAAAAATAACCAATCAATGAAATAATGTCGAATGTACCTTGAACTATATCTGTAAAGTCAGATTTATGTGGAGGAATACGATAAATTCCTGCTGGAAATGCAACATTGGATAAATAATCGTATAATTAATCGTTCTAAAAAAATAAAAAATAAAAAATAAAAATAAAGTTTAAATGATCACGTTCTTCGAGTTTTGTGAAAAAATCATGGAATAAACGAAGCAACCATTAATAAGTGAATGTGTTTCCTAATTAATGAAATATAAATGTATTACAAGAAATTATAAAAAGTTATAAAATTAAGAACTATATATAATTCGTTTCTAAAATAAAATAAAAAAAACCTTTAGTAGCTTCTTTAATTATCTTCCAATAACATTGTAGAAATTCACTTTCTAATATCTAAATGAAAAACAAAATATCATCAAATGATGACAAAATATAAATAATAATTTCCAAAATTTATTTATCGAATCAACCAAATATGATAATTCAGTCGTGGGATCTTTTTCCTTCGAAAGTACATTTTGAAAACGAATATCTAATAAATGTTTAAAAAAATATATTTAAGAGCATAAATACTAGTTTTCTATAATTTTATAAAAAAAAAAAAAGATCTTAAGAAAAATAAAAAACAAGAACAATAATTGAAATAATAAAAAAAAAAAACCTTATTACAACTTTCACATATTTCATTCATTAATATCTTCATTCTTTTCCATAATGTCGACGAAGCTCCAGTAGAAGGTTCAGTTCCCAGCCTTCTAATCCCTTTCATCGGAATACTTCCTGAATCTATAAAATTTATATTAAATTTTAAATTATTAAAATTACTAAAATTTTTAATAAACTAAAAATCCGGAATTTAATTTGAATTCAATCTAAATTCGATATGAATTCATTTGTATTCGTACCTTTCACCTCCTTTTGAAGCAAATTCACATCAACTACATCTTTGATCTGCTCCAGTAATTTCTCATATATATCATCAACATATTTTAAGATACTTTCACCTATCTCATGAAGTTCTTTAAATATTTGAATACAAAGAATTATATCCGCTTCATTCGAATTAAACTAAATCTGTTAATTTAAATATGCAAAATTTACCAATAAAAAATAACCTGACAATAACACTGAAATTAAAAATAATTTATGCACCTTTGAAATGCGTATCTTTGTATATTTTACATCTTGCTCTTTGCAATATACCAAACGATCCAAGGTTTCAGATAAATATTCCTTTTAGTAAATATTCTGGGATTTCCCATTTCCACCTGGATATGTTCCAGTAATCCCGATAAATGTAATTAAACAGTGTATTGCTTTAAAATCTCAAATGACACTGTAAACACATGAGACTCTGAAATGGGGATTACGTATTATAGAAATCATGATTTATTGCTAAAAGTAGTACATCGTAAAAGCGAAATAGAATTGTCCCTTTTTATTTTCAAATATAATATAAAATTTTTTTTTAATAAATAAAGAGTTACATTAATAAAAGGATTGTTTTATTAATACAATAAAAGCATGATTAATACATGACGCATGACTACAGACTATTATACATGCTTATTTTTGAACGATACCCTTCTATCATAACCTTTGTCCAGCATTAATTCTTCAATCCGTTTCATACGTTGTTTGTTTTCATGATGCTAACTCTTTGCAATATAAATTAATAAATGTGGATTAATTCTTCTATAAACGATGATAAAAAAGTAACAAGAAAAATGTTAAAATAAATAAAATAACTTATCATATTTGTTTATTTTTATTAATAATCATAACGAAAATTATCATATAAAGATGTAAAAAGATAAAAATCAATAATTCTTCGGAAACAAAATATATATTTCAAAAAAGTCAAAGAATGGATTTAGTAATTTAATTATATTATTGAATGATAAAAAGTTGACAGCATGTCTTACAGTTTAAATTCAATGAACATATCAATATATTAAACAATTTCCATATCATGTATAATTATATGTGTAATATATATGAACGTATGTCTTTAAAAACATAAGTGCATTTTCTGTTTCTCTAGAATAAATTAAATTTTCAAGCCATTCCTCTAATATATAATAAATGGTTTCAGCACTTGGACGCTTATATGGATTATTGTGCCAACATTTTTCCATCAATTCAACACAACATTGAGGTATTCCTTTATGAATTATTGGATGATATCCATTGAAAATAGATATTGCTAGTTCTGGATCATATAATTCTCCTTCAAATAATATTTTTCCTGTTGAGATTACCCACATAATAATTCCAACACTATAAATATCTGATGCTTGTGTATATTGATTTTTATTCATGACCTCTGGGGCAATACACCATATGTTCCAGATGATAAGATTTCATTTACTGATCTACATAATCCTAAATCTCCCAATCTTATGAATTTTGAACTATCATGTGTTTCAGTAATAATAAGATTACCGGGATGAAGATCACGATGAATAAATCCTTTACTGTGAATTGTTTTTAATCCTCTGATAAAAGAATTCAATAACCATATCCGTTATTTCCAAGGCAGTATCTTATTTTGTTGAAGAAAGGTTTTCAAATTTCCATCTTTCATATATCGTAAAACTAATGCATACTCTTTTGTCATTGGATCTTGTGTTATACCCAAAATTGGTAAAACATACTTATCTCGACAATGGAAATTTACTATTAACTATATTATAAAGTTATAAAGTTAAAATATTTCACATGTCAAAAAATAAATTGATATTGATATATTTGATATATTTACCTCATTTAAAAATTCAGAATTAATTTGTTGTGAATTCTTAAGTTTTTTCAAAGCAACTTGATTTGAATTATAGAATTCAAATAATTATTTAGGAATATCTGTCCATTCTGTTTTCCAAACTCTGACAAACCCTCCTTCAGCTAAATATTCTATATTTTCGAATTTGCTATAATCTATCCATCTCCAAATTTCCCATTCCTTCGCATTTTCATCTAATTGAGACATGAGAATTATCTTGTCAACTTCATAGTTACCACTGGTCCATTTAATAAATAGTTTACTTCAATAAGTTTGCAATTTGGACATATATTATCTTGAATATTTAAATTTCCACAATTATGACATCTACTAAAATTTTGATAATACTTAATGCAGATTTCACTGCAACCATTTTCTTTCCAAAAGATGCAGTAAATGTTATCATTTTTTCTAGTATCTTGGATAAGTTTATTTTCATTTTTCTTAATTTTTGAGAATCCAATTTCATTTCGATAAAAATATTCATCTGAACCCTGATTAAATTTATTACCCCTTCAGCTGATTTCAAAATCTACTGTAATGCTTTTTCTTCATCTTGTGTTGTTCCAATCACATTACCATAACAATAACCAAGATTATTCTGTCCATTCCTATCTTCCTCTTTAACTGATTTCATGTACAATTGGAATGCTTTCTCTTCATTTTTTGTTATTCCAATCCCATGTTGATAACAATAACCTAGATTATTCTGTCCATAACTATCTCCACCTTCAGCTGATTTCATGCACCATTGAAATGCTTTTTCTTCATCTTTTGTTGTTCCAATCCCATTATTATAACAATAACCAAGAAATCTCTGTCCACAACTATTCTCATCTTCAGCTGATTTCAAGTACCACTGGAATGCTTTCTTTTCATCTTTTGTTGTTCCAATTCCATTTCTATAACAATTATAAAGATATTTCTGTGCACTACTATTTCCCTCTTCAGTAAATTTCAAATGCAACTGAAATAATTGTTCTTGTTCTAAATCTTCAGAGGCTTTGTTCCCATTTTTTTGTTTATTTTCCATTTCTGTTGAGATTATGTTTTACGGAATGAAATTTTATAAAAAAAAAAAAAAACGGAATACTGAAACTTATTTAGATTTATGCATCAATAATATATTAAGATTTATAATTTATAAACTTATACGATAAGGATAATATGATAAATTCGCAGATAAATATTTTATTAAATTAAATTTCCGTTGATATTTTTCACCTTAGTCATTTAAATAGAGAAGCGATGGAATTTATTATTGGAAAATCTTTTTCGAGAAAATAAAAATTTTTTTTTTGGTAAATCGAGACAAGATAATCCATAAAGAAAATCGTCGTGAAATGAACTCATTGCTATCCAATTAATCTTTTCTTTGAAATAATAAATGGTTATATTATTCAGTAAACTTTTTTTAAGGATTATTTAATTTAAAATGGGATAGGTATCAACTTTCATGGCATTCTTAAAAAAGAATTGAATTACTAATTCCGGATTAATCTTTCAGAAAGGCACTTAATAAAAATTAAAGATTTTTAGCATTAAATGAAAAATATAAATCTATTTAATAAATAATAGGGATAAAATAGAGATAAGTTATCACTACAAATAATGACAAATTAATTTTTTTTTTGTAAAAAATGCACAAGAATTAAAAATTGTATATAATTCCTTTTTTTATATGATGAAATATGCCATATTTATTTTGAAATGGTTCGAACTATATTTGCAACGTTAGATTTAGATGGAGTACAATGAATGCTTGCCGGAAATGTAATATTATTAGGATCAATGATAATAGTTCGTTCTAAATATCCATAATGTTGATTGCAAAATGCGTATGATCGATTTTAAGAATGCTCTGAAAATCCCGTCAAACTTTAAATGACCCGTTCTTTAAGTTTTGGAAGAATCATCGAATAAACAAATAAGTGTTTGTTGCATGATATTTCCTAATTAATAAAATACATTACAAAGAACTATAAATTATTAATATAATGAGAAATAAGTTAAAAAACCTTTGATAGCTTCTTTTAATTCTCTTCCAAATTTAGTGATTAAGTTTTCAATAAAGTTTTAGAAATTACATCCGTTTTCCAATTTTTAAACAAACGTAGTATGAAGTTGTTAAATTAAATTATCTATGCCAAATAATAATTTTGCGAGTAAAATTGCTATATCATGCCATGATGAAATTTTCGTGTTATTTGATAAGAAGGATTTATAATCTTTGGTAATAAATTCAAAAGCTTTTTTTTTTTATTAGATTTCATTAAATTATCAAGGCAAAACAAAATGAAAGAAAGCTGATAAATAAATAATTAAATGCTTACCTATTTGAAGGTCTGTCATTTTCTTTCCTTTTTTTTCTTAGGAGCAGAATCTCGATTAATCATTACACATAAATGAATCAACTGCCCTGGAAACAATACAATGATAAGAAAAGCTTCAAAACGCGTAATAAGTATATTAAGTGTTTTATGACAAGAAAAAAGAAAATAAATTATCATATCAAATAAAAATGTAAAAAATAATAAATAATTACAAAAAGTCAAAGTATGATATATATTCATGATTGTTATCCTTGTTATTAGATAGTTCAACCTAATAATTTAAATATGTATTATTTATTATAAAATAATAAACATATTAAATAGTTGCCAAATTATAATATAATTCATGTATTTATTGTAAAAATTTGATTTTGACAAATGTTAAAACTGTGGAAAAACATCAATTTTAATATGCTCTTTCATTAGATTTAATTTGAAAACCCAAAAGTACAATTATTTAAAATAATATTGTATTTTTTTAAGTCAAATTTATATTAAAATTTATTGCATAATAAAAAAAACAATCAATAAATTAAAATTTAACAATTATGATACAAAAAGAATACTAATATGAAATGTACTATGCCTCAATGAACATATTAACCAATTTCTATCATTAAAAATTTTGTATTATATATACATATGTAAGTGTGTATAACTTTACAACCTTAGTTTAATAAATAAACAATGAGAAGCAACTACTTAACCTCCATAAAAAAATTCAGTTACATAATTTTATAAAAAAGAATTTTCAAATATAATATGATGCAATTCATTAATTAATCCTAAATTGATCTTACCTTTATAATTATTTATATCATATTTTGAAAAAGATTCATGAATTGCTAAACTTTGTTGCATTAAAGGTTGGTTATAAGATGTGTTTCAGAACAAGTAGTTTCGTTTTGTAATAATTCAGAATCTATATTTTGCATTTCTTGATCTTCCTTTAAAAACACAAGTGCATTTTCTGTTTTTCTAATATAAATTAAATCTACAACCACCTCTGATATAGTAAAAACAGTTTCAGCACTTGGACGTTTAGATGGATTGTTGTGCCAACATTTTTCCATCAATTCAATATAACATTGAGGTGTTCCTATATGAATTTTGGACGATATCCATTGAAAATAGATATTGCTAGTTCTGGATCATATAATTATCCTTCAAATGGTTTTTTTCTTGTTGATATTACCCACATAATAATTCCAACACTATAAAGATTTGATGCTTGTGTATATTGATTTTTATTCATGACCTCTGGTGCAATATAGGGTAATACACCATATGTTCCAAATGATAAAATTTCATTTACTGGTTTACATAATCCAAAATCTCCCAATCTTATAAAATTTGAATTATCATGTGTTTAAGTAATCATAAGATTACCAGGATGAAGATCACGATGAATAAATCCTTTACTGTGAATATTTTTAATCCTCTAATAAAAGAGTTCAATAACCATTACCGTTCTTTCCAAGGAAATGTCTTATTTTGTTGAAATTTCCATCTTTCATATATCGAAAACTAATGCATACCCTTTTGACTTTGGATCCTTTGTTATATCCATAATCATAATCTTTTGACTTTGGATCTTTTGTTATATCCATAATTGGTAAAATATATTATCTCGACAATAGAAATTTACTATTAACTATATTATAAAGTCATAAAGAAACAAATATATTCAGTATATTTATCTCATTTAAAAATTCAGAAATGATTGTTGTGAATTCTTAATTTTTTTCAAAGCAACTTGATTTGAATTATAGAATCCAAATAATTCTTCAGGTATATCTGTCCATTCTGTTTCCCAAACACTACCAAAACCTCCTTTAGCTAAATAATCTATCTTTTTAAATTTACTATAATCTATCCATCTTCAAATTTCCCATTCCTTTGCATTTTCATCCAACTGAGACATATAAATAATCTTGTCAACATCATAATTACCACTGGTCCATTTTGACAAATAGCTTACTCCAACAAGTTTACAATTTGAACATATATTATCTTGAATATTTAAGTTTCCACAATTATGACATCTACTAAAATTTTGATAATACTTAATACAGATTTCACTGCAACCATTTTCCTTCCAAAGATGCAGCAAATGTTATCATTTTTATTGGTGTCTTGCATAAGTTTATTTCCATTTTTCTTAATTTTTGAGAATCCAATTTCATTTCGATGCAAATATTCAACAGAGCCCTGATTAAATTTATCACCCATTTCAGCTGATTTCAAGTACCACTAAAATGCTTTCTCTTCATCTTTTGTTGTTCTAATCCCATTTCTATAACAATAACCAAGATTATTCTGTCCATAACTACCTCCACCTTCAAGTACCACTGAAATGCTTTCTTTTAATCTTTTATAACTCCAATTCCATATTGATAATAATAACCAACTTCACTTTGTCCACCAATATTTTCCCCTTCGGCTGATTTCAAGTACCACTGAAATGCTTTCTCTTCATCTTTTGTTGTTCCAATCCCATGTCGATAACAATAACCAAGATTATTCTGTCCATAACTATCTCCACCTTCAGCTGATTTCAAGTACCACTGAAATGCTTTCTCTTCATCTTTTGTTGTTCCAATCCCATGCTGATAACAATCGCCAAGATTATTTTGTCCATTACTATTTCCTCCTTCAGCTGGTTTCAAGTACCATTGAAATGTTTTTTCTTCATCTTTTGTTGTTCCAATCCCATGTTGATAACAATGACCTAGATTATATTGTCCATCACTATCTCCACCTTCAAATGCAACTGGAATAATTTTTCTTGTTCTATATCCTTAGAGGCTTTGTTTCCATCGTTTTGTTTATTTTCCATTCAGTATATTTTTCATTTTTATTAAATTTCTATTCGCAAAACAATCTAGAGCGTTGAAACTCAATTTAACACTAAGGTAGCATTTATAATTTATAAATTTATATAAACGTATAATATGAAATGGACAAATTAAATTAAAATTCGTTGATATTTTTTCACATTAGTCATGAATATTAATTTTTTCCATTGTACGCTACATTGTCAAACCATAAAGAATTTTTTGGTACATCATTTTGTTCCTATGACGATCACTAAAAAGAACGTTTATTTTCTTTTTTAATAATATTTACTTGTAATTGTATTCTTAAATCTGTGTAACTTTGAGATGAAAATAAAGTTAGAATTAAAACGTTCCATTACAATTTTTTGAAAGTACGCGAACTATATTTAATTGAATTTAAATGGAATAAGTATAAAGAATTGAATTACAAAGCCAAATTTTTTATCTACAAATTTAAAAAATTTAAATTCCGTATTAATCTTTTAGAAAAGTTAGCAAGGGCACTTTATGTAAATTAAAGATTTTTCAGCATTAAATGTAAAATATAAATCTATTCAATAAATATGTAAATCATAGTGATAAAATAGATATCAAAGAGAGATAAGTTATCATTACAAAACACACAAAAATTTAAATTTGTATGTAATACGTTCTATTTTTTTTTGATATATTAACAAACAATGGATAAAAAATACTGTACAAATTGTGAATGCGAAAAATTTTATAAATTTTATGATTCTATGGGATTACAGCAGAAAAATTTATCTAAAATAGGAAAATTTCTTGATTCGTTAGATGGAAATCTTATTAAAAGAAATTTAATTTAAAAAAAAGTATATAGTGCAACTATAATATTCCTACCTGCAAACAATGTTTTCCATTTCTATAAAGAATGAATAAAATGAATGGTGCAACAAGACATTCATCATATTACTATAAATAAATTCCGTTCTGTATACACGTACAACAATGAAACAATGTTATTTCGGGAATAGAATAGAATTAAGGATTTAGATCAAAATTTCACATTCTTGTGGTTGGTTATAATGGACTTGTTTTTAATTCTTGCACTTTTAGGAATGAAGTTTTAGTAGGTAATATCCGAGTAACACACACTTACAAGATACCGTCCTCAAAATTAATGTTTATTTTAATAAATGTATACACAAAATCAATTAACATCATAAAATAATCATGGTAATATTTAATACTAAATATTGAATTTTTACTCTTTAACAACTTCTTTCATTTGGAGGTCTAGAAAGAAATAAAATAATTAATTAATAAATCTTGGATAAATCATAAAATCATAGATAAGATTTTTGTTAACAAATCAACATTTTGATAATAATTACCTCCAAGGGACTCCTAATGCATCAAATATTTCTTGTTCGGTACGTTGAGCTATTAATTTACCTTCATTTAAACTAACTCCTCCACTACCCCGAGCAATATTTTTATATAGACCATGTTGATTAAGTTTCATTTTCTATTTTTATATTTAAAATTGATTAAATATATTTCTATAAAAAAAAAAAAAAAAAAAAATTCACATTGAAGAATCATTACTTTATAATAATTATTACCTTCTTTCTAGCTAGTAATCGTATACTTCGATTAAATATGTCATTTCCTGTAAAACTAAGTAATGCTGCACCCAATTCTCCGTAAGGCACAGTAAACAAATCTGTGAAATTATAATAAATTTATAGCATTAGAGATACGATAAATTAAATAATTAATAAAAGTTACTTAATAAATACCTAATCTACGATATTTTCCACCAGGAAGTCTACAAATTCCCATATATTTTCCAGAAACATCATCTTCTTGGGTGTGAGTTAGATCATGAGTAATAAAGCTTCTGTTATGTAAATTTTCTACAATCTTGGGTAAAACACCTAATCATATGTTACATATATATGAACATCATCATCTTTCTCTTATAAATTATAATTTTTTTTTTCATGACTTGTAAATATTCTTTTGAAAATTTTACCTGAATGTGATTTTCCATCCGAATCATTACGTGTAATTAGAATATCAATATCACCACAAGTAGGATTACCCCTTCTATAAGATCCGGTGGTAAATAATTGTAACTTTGAATCCGTACTATGAGCAGCATCTTCAACCACTTTTGAAATTTCTGTTACTTCATCACGTGGAATTCTTTCCTGAAGATCCTTTATTCACACATACAAGTTAGAATTTGCCATAAAAAATATAATATAATATATATACAATAAAAGTTCATATAAAAAAAGGATTCATTTAGAATATTTACATCAAAGCATTCAATTCCCACTTTCTGTGAATGTGTTAATTTGACATTTTTTAGTATATCATCAAATGTTCGATAACCAAGTGCATACCATTTTAATGCAGCTTTCGATCCAACACCTTGAAAATTTTGAAAAAATTGTTTATATAAGAAATTTATGAAAAAAAAAATCAAAAAAAAATATATTCACACGTATATTACCATGAATTGCACTAAACTTTTTAATAACTTCGTCAGATTTTGAAATGCTTTCTACACGTTTTAAATTTCCAGTATCTATTATTTCTTGTATCTGCTCAAACCAAAAGAAAATTTAACAAATAAAAATCAAACCATTGGAATGTAAAAAAAAAATTAATCAAACGAATTGAATTTACTTTTGTCGCAATACGGTTTCCGATTCCAGGAATCTCTATTGCTTCTTTGTATGAACCAACTGGTTTGTTATATTTTTTTAATGCTGAAACCGCCTTACGATAGCTTAGAGTTCGCCATTCATCTCTCATTCTTTGATAATGATCCAATAAAATTTGAAGCTATGAAGTAATTAAAAAAAAATAAATGAATCAATATTAACTTGATCCAAAGATAATAAATAGATAATTGAATAGAAGATGGATTAGATAATATAAAAATTTTTTCTATTAACTTTTTCAATTACTAATTTATTCGGATTAATTTCAACTTCTCCATAGGTATGTTTATGCATACAAGAAAATGAATCATATTTCTAAAATATATAATTATAATATAAATATTATATAATTAATTTTCAATCAAAAATTAAAAAAAAAAAAAAAAAATTTGTCAAGACATACCTGATTTTCTTGAGATTCTTTTGATAATGCAGTTTCATTTGAACCTTCATGAACTTTTTTCTCAACTTTATTTTCATCGTTTTCAAGTAAAGTGGAATAAACTTTTTTCATATCTTCCTCGGAATCAGAACTTTCTTCAGCAATCATTCCATCACTATATTCTCCTTCATCCGAATAAAAACCCTTTATAAAAAAAAAATTTCAGAATTATATATATTGTAAATAACCTAATTTCCGAAGTTAGCAAAAAAAAAAAAAAAGTTAGACGAAAAAAAAAATTTTTTTTTTTAATCATTACGGCTTCTGTAAGATTTCTAGCTTCCTGAATCATTTCCGATAATAGGTCTGTAGACTTTTCTTCATCTTTAAATAATTTTGTCAACGGATCTTTAAAATTCTTATCTTCTTGATCCATTTCTGATAATAGATAATTATTATTACTATTCGAAGATGAACTAAAATTTCTACTGGAGCTAAATTCTAAACTCGACTTAAAACTTGAAGAAGAAGATGGTGATTGTTCTCTTATTGGTGATAAAGAAACATCTTGCTTTTTCTTTTCAGGTTTAAAATGTTTTAAGGTGTGATATGATTTATAAGAACTAATTGTTAAAAATATAAAAGTGAATTTTAGTTACTAATATTTATCAATTTTTTTTTTTTACAACTTGAACAAAAGTTACCTTTCACTTTCACCGTTATTTATATTATCGTGAGTTTTTTCCGTAAGCGAAGTAGAGGATTGTGATTCAATTGATGTGGATTCATATAATGGTACTTCATATCGTTCGGTTTTCGCAAGTTTATCATACTATATTTTCAATTATTTACGAAAAAAAAAAAAAAAAAAAATAGACAAAAAAAAAGAAAAAGAATGAATTATCAAAATTTTTTAACGAAATTAAATTATATTATATTTACCATACCATTATGGAAGTGGATACCCAATTTGGTTCGAGTACATGAACTCCCTATGTTACATAAAATTTTTATTTTTTCAGATAATAATCTTCAACAAAATTTTTTTATTTTATTTTTTTTTTATTTTTTTTTCTTTTAAAATTTACCTTGAGACTTTTATTATCAGGCAAACCTAAAACTTTATGTACATTTTTTCCTGGTAATTCAGTAACCACATGAGTCACATTGGTATCGAAAGTATCAACTATCATCCCTCCTTTGGCTTTAACTTTTTCTTTCATCAAATTCAAGCGAACAGTACCAATATTATTCTGAATAAATAAAATCCTGAGATTAGAAAATATACCATTAGAATCTAGTGGAATCATTTCCTGGTCTTTGCCAGTGGTGTTCTTTTTTTTTCTCCCACGTTTCGATTTTAATTGTAAAGAATTTTCTTCATTTGAAATTTTTATCTCATTTTTCGATATCGCTAAGTTAGGTAATTGAACGTCTTGTAAATTTGAAGCTTGTCCTTTTTTTGATTTCGTTTGATGATGATGTTTGGAATTACCAGTAGTAGTAGTATTCGAATTTTTCTTTGGAACGACAATTTTGTAGATAGTCTTGGGCTTGCGTACATTCTTATTAATAATTTTTTGGGATGAAAAAGATGATAATTTTATTTCGGTTGGAAGTGTGATGGTGGTGGTGGTTTTTATAGATGAAGGTGGCTGTGTGGAAATTTTCTTTCTTGGTGGCTGCTGTCCAATGGTGTCATTATCATGTGACTCCGTTGGAACTTCTTCTTCAGTGATATCATTAACTTTTCTTTTAAGCAAACCCGTTTCAAAATAACCCGTTTCAAAATCATCCATCAATAAAATGTCACTATCCTGTGATGAAAATATTCCCATTTCGTCTAACCCTGCCGTTAAAGATGAACTACTTAATTGTGACGAAATGCGTGATTCAGACACATATTCATTCATTTCATTAGTAATGGTTGATGTTGATGATGGTTGCTTCTCAGTTTTAAGATTAAAACTTTCAACGTTCATATCGTTTATATGTAATAAAGACGATGACGGCTGATCATTTGTCGTAGATTTATTATTACTTGTATCTTCAGGATTCATTTTTTCTCCTAATTCACCTTTGTAAATTATTTGTATCTCTTTCTTATGAAATCTAAAAAGTAAAATAAAATAAAGAAAGTGATAAATGATCACAATTTATAATAATAATGCGTTACTTTTTAAAATAATAATCAGTTTATAATTATTCGTTATGCGTGTGTGTAAACGATAATCATCAAAAATATCGTTATTTGAAAAAAAAAAATAAATATTTTAAATTTCTTTCATCACTTCAGTAAGTACGTGTATAAAAATACGCAGAAAACGAAGAATTGATAGTAATAATACTAAAAAAACAAAACAAAAAAAGTATATATCTAAAAATATTAAAAAAGCAAATGAAAAAAAAATACAAAAAAATACAAAATACAAAAGAATACACGGTTGAATAAAAGTAAGTAAAAAAAGGGTGAATAAATATTTTGGTAACAAACTTTTTTTTTTCTCAATATAGATGCGAGAAGAAAATAATGATCAGAGTAACACTAGCTTTATTATGACTTGAATTGAATAACATTGAATAACATGTCTACAAACATGTGGTAAATATGCAATAAAAAAAAATGTCAACAATATGTAACTCCGCAGCCGTAAAGACCTGCGGATAGTAACATTACTGCGACGCGATTTCGCTGTGGGTCACGAGGAGTCCAAATCGTATGTATGTGGCTTGATATGGCTTGTTTATTGCATTAAAAAAAAATAATTGGTAATGATATCACCCGAACGAATTTGAAATTACGTATATAAGACAATTTCGATTTATTTTGACTTAGTATTCATTTCACGGGAATTTCTTCCTAAAATAAATTCGATTTACAATAAAAAAAAATTAAAGGATGATTTTACATTATAAGATTATTTATTAATACATAGATAATAAATACAATTATAATAAGAGAAAAATGCCAAAATTCGATAAAGGAAGGAATAGAATATCGCCTTATCAGGGCACTCCAACAAGGTATTTTTTTTTCTTTTAAATAAACTTGATTTTTTTTTCTCTAGACGAAGAAAAAAAATCTAAGACATCTAAAATGTATATCAATTTTTTTTTTTTTTTTTTAGGCAAATTTCTCAATTTTCTTCTTCACATTCAACGATAGAAAATATTTCATCAGAAAGTTCACATCGATTTGCGATGAAAAATCCTTTTGCAGAATTTATCAAACCCGAGCAAATTAACAAACAAGAATGTACTGTAACAAATTCATTAAAATTTAAACAATCCAAATCTTCTGATCATAGGTCTTCTTCTTCTTCTTCTTCTTCTTCTAATCAAGATCAAAAAGGTTCATTATCAATGTCAGGTGTGGTAAAAGATATAAAACAAAAAAAGCAAGAGGAACAAAAACATATAGAATTACCTTTCTTCAGTAAAATTGAAACACCCGATCTTAAATTCTCATCACATGTATCAGAGAAAGTTACAAACCTTAATCCTTCACCTGATTATATTCCATTTATGTGGCAAATAGAGTATTACCTTGAATTATCTAAATCCATAAATCAATCCTCTTTTAAAATGGAAAAATTTCCCTCAGGAAATATTTCTTCTCACCGGAATGGGATGACGAATCATTCTTCACCTAGAGTACAAAGATCACATAATTTTCGTGGTGGAAATAATGGGGTTCGTAATCGAGCAAATTATGGCAATGGACATAATTTGCGTGGAATGTATAAAAGGTCAAATTTAAGACCTCCAGGTGGTATGCCAACTGGCTGAAAGTATGTCAAAAGAAATATTTCGTGGACATTATGGACATTTACATTTACTACTTTAATTTTTCATATTGCAATTTTTTTTTTTTATGTTTTGTAGAAACATAAATTGGATGGGAATTTTCTTGTTAATTGATTGATTTTTTTTTTTTGTTCATTTATATCAGAAAAACAAAAATACTTGAGTTATTTCAAATTTTTTACACACATATATATATTTGATTTCAGTTATTTTATAATTACCCGGATTAATACTCGAGGAATTTTTTTTAAAGATTCCTTTTAATTGTGTAAAATTTTTTTAACAAATATATAAATTTAAAATATGTGATCAATAAAAATACGGAACATTTTCGATTTCGTCTCGGTGAAGAAATTTTTCTAAAATATCCCATATTTTATATATTGCTATAACAACACCAATTCTTTTTTTTTATATTTGTACCTTTTTATACTGGTGGTTTTGTTCCAGTTGAAAATAGTCTAATATTCACACCTCGAAAAAATTTGCCATAATTTTTAAATTTGTGTAATAAAAGAATCGTCAAAACTATTGTAAAAAAAAAATAAGAAAAATAAATGAATATAATATCTATTTTTTTTTCAACCATAAAAATCTCCGCAAAATCCTGCAATTAGAACGATGAAACTGGTCAAAGTAGCTTCCTCTAAAAACCTAAATCTTATTGAAAAACATATCAAATAAATAAAAACATAGATATATCAAATAAAAATTACATTTTTTAAATTACAGTAATACTTTTTTTTTTTTTATGAATACAAAGAAAAATTGTAATGTGACGTGTTGGCTCATTATTTTAAATCGAATTATCGAATTAAAAAAAATTTTTTTTTACCCATTTGTCTATATACATCCGATCTGATCCAATATAAATATAATATTACTATCTGTTGTCATAATCTCTAATAAAATTTTCATTCATTCATTCAACATCATAATCCCCTGGAATACCTTTCCAATCTTGATAAATTGAACTAATGTAAGATCTAGATGTTTTTAGTCGAAAAGGATCAAATGGAAAATATTCATTCATATCCAAAAATTCTTTTTTGGAGTCCCTGTAAATTCTATCGCCGAGTACTTCCTTACAATTCATGAATTGCAAAGCTTCGGTTATCCTAATAAACATTTTTACAATTTCCCCGGTGCATACCTGTATAAAGATAATTTTATTTTTTCCCAAAAATGAGTAAATAAATAAATAAATAAATAATAAATAAATAAATAAATAATAAATAAATAAATAAATAAATAATAAATAAATATATAAATATATAAATATTGATAATTTTATGTTATACAAACCTGGAGAGGCGCAAATTTAGATTTAATAACTCTTTGGAGTCTCATGATATCGGGCCACCAATGAGGTATACCATCGGTTACATCACGAAAATCTTTCCACCGAAAACAGAAAATATACATTAAACATTGAACAATTGTGTAGAAAATTTTGTGTTGTTTCGGTTTCGGGAGTAAGACGAGACTTTCGTAACAATCCAAATATTTTTCAGCCCATTTAAGTAGAGCTCGAACACATAAACGAACATCGTCAGTACTTAAATAAGCGGCTCTTCCAATATAAGAAGCGACATATTGTGAAGCGACTTCCCGTATTATTGGTGGTTCTTTATCAGCCAACAATTTATGAAGCAGTTGTGCAAGAAATGGTTGAACATATGATTTTTTCAATGAAACATACCAAAATATCAAAAATTGGGTATATCGTGATTTGAAAGTTAATAAGACGATCTTCTCAAAGATTGTCATTAATGTATCAAATAATTCCTCTTGTTGTTCATTTGTTGAATTATCAAAAAACCATTTCAGATAATCCAATAAAAGTTTTAACATGCAATCTAATTTTTCGATAAGTTGCCTAACATCAAGAACAACGATGCAAGGTGAAGAAGAACTGCTGATATCATCATCACTATGATCCTCAGTAATTGAACTATGAGACGAAATGCTCACGTATGATCTCCCTTTAGACCTTAGGCTGCTCACCGTACTGCTGGTCTCGGAATGAAAGCTGATATCATATTGGGAAGAGGATTCTTCGAAACTCTCAATTTCTTCCATTTTCCCCTGCACTTCAGTCTAATGTACGATTTAAAATGAAAAATGTACAAAATGTGAATGAAATGTAAGATATAATAATATTAAAAAATTTCGACAATAATTTTTTTTTGATTAATTTACATCGAGATCGGTTAAACGTTCAAATAATAATTCCAAAACTTGAGTTTGCAAGGTTGGTAAATATTCCAACATTTGTAAAACGTTTTTAAGATAAGTTACATGCACAACTAAGGAATCCTTTTTATATGGAAAATTTTGGAAAATGATTTTAATTAATTCTTCTTCCCCACTCGGTACAACCGGCAAGACATTCTTAAGAGCGTAATGTACACGACCATGTATAAATTCAAGATTGTCTGGTATTGTTCCATCCTTATCTAATCCTTAATTTAGAAAATTTTAAAATTAATGAAAGAGAAAAATGTGATGTGATAAAGATAATAATAATAATAATAAAATAAGAGATATTTAACTCACTTAATACAAAATGTTTTACCAACATATTTAATATAGAATCAATATAATCTGAATGTGATGTAATAAGATTCGCCAGAAACATCACATATATTACGACTAAATTGTTGTCGTAACATACCCAGTTTATTTTTAATAAAATGTTAACTAAAGCCCTACATGAACAATCTAGCATTTGTGTGGCGCGAGAAAAGGCCAATACCCAAAGATGAGTTTTCTTTAAACCGAAGGTGTTTTTACACACACCATCTCCGATTAATCGGAAAAGTTCATTATATTTTGTCATATTGCCCTTTAATAACGAAAGAATAAAGGTGACAAAAGATAATCATAGATATAATTGATTAAGTTTCTTTTTTATTATTATTATTATTATTTCTCTTATAGTGATTCATATTTCAAATCATAATTTATATATATATAACAGACTATAACAGGTATAATTAAATTACTATATATTATATAACATTTTTAAAATTGCACACAACTATACAAACTATATATATATACAACTTTTTTCATAACCTTTTTCTCGCAAACACCTGATCAATTAAATAAAGATAGAAAATTTATACCTCGTTTTTAAGAGTGATGGCGTTAAAAATAAAGCTGGTCATTGTTGAAAACTCTTGTTTTGACATTTCTACGTCGTTTTTATCTACGTTCTCATCCATTTCTACTTTTCTTTTCTTTGAATTTCGTTCGGATATCGATGACCTTTTCTTAGGAGGAATACTTGAGAGTTCACACGATTTGGACGTAGGCATAATTCGTTAAATGAAATAAAAATTTTCGGATCTTAAGAAATCCGAATGCAATTTTTTTTTTTTTTTTGGCAAAAAAATTTTTTGATCTGTTTCTCGTCGCACAGATGCAAGTGTTGTTGTTTGTGTTATCCCGTTGTGTCACATGGGATCACACCATCTACAAAGAAGGTTTAACGGTTTAGCATGAAAAATATTTTAGTTGGCTAAAATAAAAAGAATAATTTAATCTAGTCGAATTAAAGATCTTTACCAATTTTAGTATCTTATCCATATTTGGGTTTTTTTCCGATTTCATCTAAATCTAAATTATTGGTGGGAAGATCTAGAAGAAATTGGATAATCAATATTATAATGCAAAAATTTTTTTTCAAAAAAAATAATAATAGAATTATTTACCTTTTTCGTTTATTTGATTAATAATAATCATTACTTAACTTATATTTCTTGCGTTTTGCATTATTTAACCGTAAAAAAATTTTGGGTTTGATTTTATGTAAAAATCATTTTTTCAAGAGAACATTTTTTTTAATGAATAATGGGAAAACGGAAAATAAAAACTCCAAATAAAAGACGTATCCTGTTGTAATAATATATGTTATTCAATCATGATGTAATTCTTAAATTTACGTCAAAAATCATCATGATGATGTAAAATAGTATAGATATAATTTTTATAAAAAAAAAGAATTCATGAAAAGAATTTCTAATTTAATTAAAAAAAAAAGAATTCCCTGAATTTTTTTTTTAAAAAAAAAAGAGAATTGAAAATTATGTTTCCACCTATTACTGTCCCACCTCCGCTACAACCAATTATTCAAGCATGGACAGTTTGGTTTACTACAACTTTTTTTACAATTCCTATGGCTACCGCTTTAGCAATTTGGGATTTACCATCCGCACTTTATAATCTTTTTTTTGGTGAAAGGCCAAAAGTGATTCTTATTACTGGAGCAAAGTGAGTAATTTTTAAATATAAGTATTATTTATGTTATTGTTGTTCGTTATTGACAATACTATATAAATAATGTAATTATATATGTTAGCTCGGGTATTGGCGAAAAATTAGCAGAAGAATATTCAAAACTTCCTGGCGTAACCTTGGGACTTTTAGCAAGAAACAAAGGTAAAAATTTAAAGTGTCATCTATTATATCTATTATCGAATTATTTATAATATTCTACAAAAATATTTGGAAATGCATCATGATTTGGTTCTAACTTATTTGTTTTTTAGAACATTTAAATAGAGTGGCGAATAATTGTCGTAAGAGAGGTGCCAATGTTGACATTCTGGTTTGCGATATAACAGATAAAGAAGTTTTGAATGAAACCATAAATGATTTTTATGATCGTTATCCAATTGATTTATTGATTGCTAACGCTGGTAAGTAAATAAAATTTGTTTGAAGAATTAATTAATTTTACCCTTCATTGTCATATAATTAACGTGTGATATGTATAATAGCACAAGCTGGTGTGAAATATGACGGCGATGAGGAACGCTGGGAAGATAGAGGGGAAAGATATATCGACGTTAATCTCATAGGAACTGTCAATACTGTTATGGCTGGATTCAAAAGAATGAGAGAAAAAAAAGGAGGACAAATTGCAAGTACGTTCTTCCTTATAATAAAATCAATAAAAAAGAAAAAAAAAAAGAATTAAATATTTTTTAAATGTGATTCTAATTAATATTCATCGATTTACATAATGTTCGAAAAGTCACATCTTCAATCCTCGGTCATTACAGTGCACCACAAATGATTTATTATAACGCAACCAAATATGCTTTAGTTTCATTCGCCCGTGATCTTCGTTACTTGGGTGCACCTCATGATATCAAAGTCTCAGTAATTGCTCCTGGAATAATTGATACTCCAATGACGAGTGATCCAAAACAACCTTTGAAATTTTACAGTTGGATATTTGCCTCCCCTAGAAATCTTGCCATAGTGACTAAATTACAACTTTACGCGAATCGTTTTGAAATTACTTGGCCATTCGTTGAAATGTTACCTGCTTTTGCTGCCCAATCATTACCACCAAGAGTAACGGAATTGGTTACCCATATCATTGGACGTGTTAATGGATTCATAACTGGTGTTGGTGATGAAGCATTCACTTAATTTTTTGTAAAAGTAATTCATGATGATGATGATGATGATGATAACTATTCTTTAAATGATTTTAATGATTTAAATGATTTAAATGATTTAATTGCAATATTTTTTTTTTTTGAAATTTTTTGTATTTATTCATAATATTTTTAATATTACATTTATTTTAATTCCGCTGATTTTGCATAAAATGTAATAAAGCTTATTGATGTATTAAAATTTTAATAAAATTTAGTTGCGATTTTATATTAAAGTAGTTATTATAATTGTATAATAAGCATATAGTTGCACATTTTTGTACAGCAAGTGCAACCAATTATTTGATAATTAAACCAAGATTCAAATGCAAAAATCAAGTTTTCTTTAAAGTTAACTTCAAATTTTTTTATAGGGCCCATTCTTGCATTATGTTCATAATTAAAAATGTGTACTTGGAATTATTAAAATATTTTTCGATTCGATTAACCATCTTTAATAATGTCAGTTATTTCATATGACAAAATTTTCGCATTTTTAGATGCATTATGTCATGTTTTATCGTTCTAGGTGAAACCCCTGATAAATGTAAAGTTACTCTTCTTAACATTACCAAGTTTACGTTGGAGAAATCAATAAGGTCATCTAAGAAAATATACCTTTTTAGTATAAATGAACATGATAAATATTCCCAACCAACAACGATTGAGAATAAGCTGAAAATACTTGACATCTCGAGGCAAATGAAATTCCAATAGGCTTTTATGAAAATCACATGGTGCAAAATTATCGTACACCCACCGTTGGTAATTGTTACCGGAAATTTGATAATAATAATAATAATACATCGAGCCTAGCCTATTCTTTTCTCATTAAGGTACAATAAGTGACTTTAGTATCATCCATAGTTCTATATTAATATTGTAATTCGTAACTAACCACCATTGATACACATATTGATTTATGTTGATTTATTACTGGATAAAAACTTTGAAGCATTCTAATGAAATAATGTAATGAAACCAAGGTATGTTCTGTTTTCATACTTGCCATCTTTAGTGCATGCTAGTTTATATACTTTATCAGTTGGTGTCAATTTTCCGTTGCAGGGTCAAAATAAAACATTATTGACATGAAATGAAGGGCAGAATAAAGACAAAAGAGTTATCTTAGTTAATGGACCAGACACTGATTCCTTCAAGAATTGCCAACTAATTCACAAGCTCAACAATATATAGATAAAAATGGACTTCTGGATTTAATTAAAGATCAGATGTTTGCAAATACTATTAATGTCACCGTTTCTCCACCGGATATGAAGTGTCTATTCAAATAACGTAACAGAAATGTTATTTCCTTTTATAATAGATAATTAATTCAAGAAAGGTGATGCAAAATATGTACTGTATGTCCATTACAGTATATAAAAAAGGTTCTATTGAAAATTAAGAATTCTTTTAAGAATGGTAATTACATTCATTAATGCATTACAATTGCCTTATTTCTTTTTTATTTTTTTAATGACTAACAAGCCTCTTTATTCATAAATGATAAAATTGAAATCTACCACCCGACTCGCCGTCCCTGAAAGGAAATTTCATTCAAGGTGTATTTTTTGAAAAATAATTGTCCTAGTTTCTAATTTTTTATTTAGGTACTTTTTTTTTTATTATTTATAATATTAAAAAAATGTTCGGAAATTTCCACATACTTTTTTGACAATAGAAATATCATCTATTCATTACAGTTGTTTTATAAGATTAGAAAATTATACTTAAAATTTATTTCATTGATGTCATTTCTATGCAATTGTAACAATTATTAAATTTCGAGAGGCGAAAATTTGCAGTTATTATAATGCTAATAATAGCTGAATAAATAATTAGAATATAATAAACAAATATTCTTAGTATCATGAAACGATAATACAGTCGGGTCTCTCTATAATCACACTTTTTATAATCACAATCTGTATATAATCACTTTTTGTGAGAACCAATTCGTAGTAAAGCTATGTAAAAAAAATCTCTATATAATCACAATCTTTCAATAATCACCAAATTTACTGGTCCCGAATGTGTGGTTATAGACCCGACTGCATAAATTATACTGTTAAATAAAAATATATATTTATTATAAAAAGTTAATAATAAAAATCTTATAACAATCATATAAAGTTTTCGTTATATTTTCTTGCTTTTACCAATAATTTCGCCTATCAAAAACGTATTGATTATTTCTATCTCAATTTCGTGAATAAACAATTTGAACCAATTTTAATAAAATTGACAAAGATTTTTTACAATGCAATGCAGACCTGTTTAACAGAAGTCTAACGTGGAATGGCGAATTAGAAATTTCGAAATTCGGGATAAATATTTACAAAATAAAATGAATAGAAGGTTCTGAAAGAAAACGTAATGAAAAAAATTAATATTTATTCAAGGCAAGCAAACCAAAGCTTAAATTTAATCACTTATTATGCACTAAAAAACATATTTAGATCTATTTATTTTATTACTTATTTATAGTATAAGCTTATGATTATATTATTAATTTTAAATCTTATTTGAATTTATATTCCATTCGACGTTCGGTTTTTATTTTTTTTATAAAAATTTATTCCATAAAACATAACCCCAACTGAAATGAGAAATAAACAAACCGATAGTATCAAGTCTTCTAAAGATAAAAAGCAATTATTTCAGTTTCGTTTGAAATTGGCAGAAGAGGGAAATCGTGGTGCACAGAAATATCTTGGAAATTACTATAGATATGGAATTGAAACAACTAAAAATGTATGGAAGGCATTTACATGGTATTTGAAATCAGCTGAAGGAGGGGATAGTGATGGACAGTATAATCTTGGATATTGTTATGAAAATGGAATTGGAACAACAGAAGATCAAGGAAAGGCATTTCAGTGGTACTTGAAATCAGCTGAAGAGGGAAATACGACTGGGCAATATTCGCTTGGTTATTGTTATAGAAATGGGATTGGAACAACAAAAGATGAAGAGAAAGCATTTCAGTGGTACATGAAATCAGCTGAAGGAGGAAATAACGCTGGACAGATAAGTCTTGGATATTGTTATAGAAATGGGATTGGAACAACAAAAGATTACGAGAAAGCATTTCAGTGGTACATGAAATCAGCTGAAGGAGGAAATAACGATGGACAGATAAGTCTTGGATATTGTTATAGAAATGGGATTGGAACAACAAAAGATGACGAGAAAGCATTTCGGTGTTACTTAAAATCGGCTAAAGGTGGAGATAGTGATGGACAGAATAGTCTTGGATGTTGTTATCAATATGGGATCGGAACAATAAAAGATGAACAGAAAGCATTTCAGTGGTACATGAAATCAGCTAAAGGTGGAAATATTACTGGACAATATAGTCTTGCGCAATGTTATCAACAAGGGATTGGAACAACGAAAGATGAAGAGAAAGCATTTCAGTGGTTTACAAAATCAGCTGAAGGTGGAAATAGTGCTGGACAGAATAATCTTGGTGAATGTTATGAAAATGGTATCGGAACAATAAAAGATGAAAAGAAATCATTTCAGTGGTTTACAAAATCAGCTGAAGGTGGAAATAGTGCTGGACAGAATAATCTTGGTGAATGTTATGGAAATGGTATCGGAACAATAAAAGATGAAGAGAAAGCATTTCAGTGGTTTACAAAATCAGCTGAAGGTGGAAATAGTACCGGACAGAATAATCTTGGTGTATGTTATGGATATGGGATTGGAACAACAAAAGATGACGAGAAAGCATTTCAGTGGTACTTGAAATCAGCTGAAGGTGGAAATAGTGCTGGACAGAATAATCTTGGTGAATGTTATGAATATGGGAATTGGAACAACAAAAGATGACGAAAAAGCACTTCAGTGGTACTTGAAATCAGCTGAAAGTGAAGATAGTAATGGACAGAATAGTCTTGGTTATTGTTATAAACATGGGATCGGAACAACAAAAAATGACAAGAAAGCATTTCATTGGTACTTGCAATCAGCTAAAGGAGGAAATAGTGCTGGACAGAATAATCTTGGATATTGTTATCAATTTGGGATTGGAACATTAAAAGATGAATATCAAGCATTTCAGTGGTACATGATATCAGCTGAAGATGGAAATAGTGATGGACAAAATAGTTTTGGTCATTGTTATCAACATGGGATTGGAACAACAATAGATGTAGCGGAAGCATTCTATTGGTACATGAAATCAGCTGATGGTAGAAATATCATTGCACAATATAATCTTGGATGTTGTTACCAACAAGGGATTGGAATATTAAAAGATGAAGAGAAAGCATTTCAGTGGTACTTTAAATCAGCTGAAGGTGGAAATAGTTATGAACAGAATAATTTCGGTTATCGTTATCAACATGGGATTGGAACAACAAAAAATGACGAGAAAGCATTTAATTGGTACTTGAAATCAGCTAATGGTGGAAATAGTGTTGGACAGAATAATCTTGGTGAATGTTATAAATATGGAATTGGAACAACAAAAGATGAAGAGAAAGCATTTCAGTGGTTTACGAAATCAGCTGAAGGTGAAAGTAGTACTGGACAATATAATCTTGGATGTTGTTATCAATATGGAATTGGAACTGCAAGAGATGAAGAGAAAGCATTTCGATGTTACATGAAATCAGCTGAAGGTGGAAATATTACTGTAACATATAACCTTGGGCGTTGTTATCAATATGGGATTGGAACAACAAGAGATGAAAAGGAAGCATTTCAGTGGTACATGAAATCAGTTGAAGTTGGAAATAGTGATGGACAATATAATCTTGGCTATTGTTATCAACATGGGATTGGAACAACAAAAGATGAAGAGAAAGCATTCCAATGGTACATGAAATCATCTGAAGAGGGAAATATTATTGCACAATATAATCTTGGATGTTGTTACCAACAAGGGATTGGAATATTAAAAGATGAAGAGAAAGCATTTCATTGGTTTACAAAATCAGCTGAAGGTGGAAATAGTGCCGGACAGAATAATCTTGGTGAATGTTATGGATATGGGATTGGAACAACAAAAGATGAAGAGAAAGCATTTCAGTGGTACTTGAAATCAGCTGAAAGTAAAGATAGTGACGGACAGAATAATCTTGGTAGTTGTTATCAAAATGGGATTGGAACAACAAAAGATGAAAAGAAGGCATTTCAGTGGTACATGAAATCATCTGAAGGTGGAAATTGTTATGGACAAAATAATCTCGGAGTTTGTTATGAACATGGTATTGGAACAATAAAAGATGAAGAGAAAGCATTTCAGTGGTACATGAAATCAGCTGAAGGTAGAAATATCACTGGGCAATATAATATTGGATATTGTTATCAACATGGGGTTGGAACAACAAAAGATGAAGAGAAAGCATTTCAATGGTACTTGAAATCAGCTGAAGGTGGAGATAGTTATGGACAGAATAGTCTTGGATATTATTATCAACATGGGATTGGAACAACAAAAGATAAAGAGAAAGCATTTCAGTGGTACTTGAAATCAGCTGAAGGTGGAGATATTACAGGACAATATAATCTTGGATGTTGTTATCAATATGGAATTGGAACTTCAAAGGATGAAGAGAAAGCATTTCAGTGGTACTTTGAATCAGCTAAAGGTGCAAATAGTGATGGACAGAATAATCTTGGATGTTGTTATCAATATGGGATTGGAACAACAAAAGATGAAGAGAAAGCATTTGATTGGTACGCGAAATCAGCTGAAGGTGGAAATAGTATTGGACAGAATAACCTGGGACTGTGTTATAAAAATGGGATTGGAACCACTAAGGATGAAAAGAAAGCATTACAGTGGATTTTGAAATCAGCTGAAGGGGGTAATAAATTTGTTCAGGGTTCAGTTGAATATTTTTATCGAAATGAAATTGGAATCTCAAAAAATAAGAAAAATGAAAATATACTTAAGAAAGACATTAAAAAAAATGATAATATTTGCTGCATCTGTTGGAAAGAAAATGGTTGCAGTGAAATCTGTGTTAAGTATTGTCAAAATTTTGGTGGATGTTATAATTGCGGAAATTTAAATATTCAAAAAAATGTATGTCCAAATTGTAAACTTATTGAAGTAAACTATTTGTCAAAATGGACCAGTGGTAATTATGAAATTGACAAGATTATTCACATGTCACAATTAGACGAAAATGCAAAGGAATGGGAAGTTTGGAGATGGATAGATTTTAGTAAATTTAAAGATATAGATTTTTTAGCTAAAGGTGGTTTTGGTAGTGTTTGGAAAGCAGTATGGACAGATATGCCTGAAGAATTGTTTGGATTCTATAATTCAAATCAAGTTGCTTTGAAAAAACTTAAGAATTCACAACAAATTAGTTCTGAATTTTTAAAAGAGGTAAATATACAAATATATATTAATTTTTTTTAATGTGTGAAATATGTAATTTAGCTTTATAACTTCTCAATATAGTTAATAGTAAATTTCCATTGTCGAGATAAGTATGTTTTACCGATTTTGGGTATAACACAAGATCCAAAGACAAAAGAATATGCAATAGTTTTACGATATATGAAAGACGGAAATTTGATGAACTTTCTTAAACAAAATAAGAAACTGCCCTGGAAAGAACGGTTATGGTTATTGAATTCTTTTGTCAGAGGATTAAATACCATTCACAGTAAAGGATTTATTCATCGTGATCTTCACCCTGGCAATCTTATGATCACTGAAGCACATCGTAATTTTAAATTTATAAGACTGGGAGATTTAGGATTATGTAGACCAGTAAATGAAAACTTATCATCTGGAACATATGGTGTATTACCATATATTGCACCAGAAGTCATGAATAAGAATCAATATACACAAGAATCGGATATTTATAGTGTTGGAATTATTATGTGGGTAATCTCAACAGGAAAAATACCATTTGAAGGAGAATTATATAATCCAGAACTAGCAATATCTATTTTCAGTGGATATCGTCCAATAATTCATAAAGGAACACCTCAATGTTATGTTGAATTGATGGAAAAATGTTGGCACAATAATCCATCTGAACGTCCAAAAGTTAAAACTATTTATTATATATTAGAGGAATGGCTTGAAAATTTAATTTATTCTAGAGAAACAGAAATTGTACTTATGTTTTTAAATGCAGATCAAGAAATGCAAAACATCGATTCTAATTCATTATATAATGAAACTACTACTTTGCCTGAAACACATCTTACGATAAGTCAACCTTTAATACAACATAGTTCAGCAATTCATAAATCAAAATTTAATTTAGATAAATATGAAGGTGTCAATTTTGCCATAGAAATTGATTAATATG
This sequence comes from Diversispora eburnea, assembly GCA_910592015.1. NCBI lineage: Eukaryota > Fungi > Glomeromycota > Glomeromycetes > Diversisporales > Diversisporaceae > Diversispora > Diversispora eburnea. Next base: position 3,853 of record CAJVPK010000386.1, on the reverse strand, counting down.
TTCATCGAATTTAAACTGTGAATATATACGTATGACTGCATTTTTTAAATAGTTTAAAATTTATTTATTGGTCATTATTTTTTATTAATGCAATAAATTTTTAATTTACTTTTAACTTCAATTTAAATCTAATGAAAGAATTAATGTTTGTCTTCTACAGTCACACAATCCAATTTTACAATAAATACAGGAATTATAATTATAATTTGTCAACCATTTATTATTTATTAAAATGCAATTTAAAAAATGATACATATTTAAATTATTAGATCAAACAAACTAATATCAAGGATGACCAACAAATTCTTTATGAATTATACCTTTTATTTTTCCTCTGTTAGCAAATCTATGTTCTATGTTCTTAGAATTCCATATAGAAGTTTTGAATTTATGAGAGATCCTGCTAAGATATGCTATACATGTTTTCTTGTTTCTGTATCATCGTAGTTTAACTATGGATTAAATCAAATTGAACAGATAAATGATGAATGAGAAAAAAAAAATAATAGAAATAGAAATATATTTAACAAACTAATAATACAAATCATTGGTCGAAATGAGGCCTTTCGGTAATCAAAAAATTTGGCTTAAATTCGGCTATCAATAAAATTCAACCAAAATTCGGAAATTCTGAATTTTGGTCGAAACTTAAAAAGCATCTTAAATTCAACTTTTAAGTTAATTTTTAGCAAAATTCGGATTTCCTGAATTCGTGCTGAATTTTTATACAATATTTGGATATGTTGAATTGCTGCTGCCAAAATGCCCATTTCAGAAATATACTATTTCGGCAACAATTTAGCTGTTATAAATTCAGCCAAAATTCGGAAATTCTGAATCTTGGTCGAAAGCTTCCAAATTTTGGCTGAATATTAATACAATATCTTGAAAGGCTGAATTGTTGCCGAAATATTACATTTCTGAAATATAGTATTTGGCCTCTTGATAAATTCAGCTGAAATTCAGAATAATTGAATTTTGGTCAACTTAAAAATCGCTTAAATTTTTGACCAAAAATTCAGTTATTCTGAATTGTGCCGAAATTTATTAACTTAAATATGAAATTTTTCAAATTTCAGCTTAATGAAATTCAGCCAAATTTTGATTATTGATAAATTTCAGCTAAAATTTAGAAATACTGAATGCTTTCTGAAAGTCAAAAATCAGCTATATATTTCTTAAATTCAAACTTTTTCTGCTAATTTGTGTTGAAATTTATCATAAAAAAATTTCATCCTAAATTCAGAATACTGAATTTTTTTTGTGTTGTCAAAAATTAGTCATTAAAAAATTCAGAATCTCAACCAAAATATGAAGAACTTTAATAGTTTTAAATGACATTTCGCATATGTAGCATTTTGGCCATTTTTATCTGATTTATTATATTCCATTTTATTATAAAATTCAGTAATAGAAATCGAAATTACCTTTTTATACTTTTATTTATTTTTCGCATTTTCAAAAATACTTTTTAGTTCTTGTTTTCTTTTATTTCTAAATTTACTTTTTCTTTCGTTTTTCTTCTTTCTTTATATTTTTTTTTACATTTTTTTTTCTTTTTTTCTTTCTATATCTCTTATTATTATATTTTAAGAAAGAAAATCTGTTAAAATATATAAAATATATCTTCTTCCGTCTATTTCTACATACATTAAACCAAGATCAACTAAAACTTCAATAAAGGTGCCAATGTTACTATTGCTCTCCAATCTAAATGATTTTTGGAAGAAATTAGCAATATTATATTGATGTTCTGAGCATTTTTTATTTCAACAATATTTCAGCAAGTATATTTGTGAATATATTTATATATTCGAATATCTTGTATATATAAATATATTAATGTTTGATGGTGAATATGATTCAATTAAGCAATATTTTGGCAAGTATTTATGGATATTCTGAAGTTTTGAATTGCCGCAAATGGCAGCAATAAAAATTGTAAAACAATCAGCTGGATTTCAACCTGAAAACCAGCCATTCGAAACCTAGCCGAAAAGGATTATTTTGACTAGTGTAGTGAAAAGTAAGAAAAATAAAAAAAGTTACAAAATAAAAAGCAAGAAATACAAGATGAGAAATTAAAATAACGATATTTATAATTAGATTGTTGAAGATAAAATTATTGAACGGAATTTTTTTACCATTTGTAATTAAGTTATTATCGAATATTCGAATGTATTTCGAAATCATAACCTTTTTATCATTCAAACCAATTTCCGTACAAGTTTGTTTTCAAGGCAAATTATCTCATTGAAAACAATTAATAAAAGTTTACAAAAGCAAATCCATCCAAAATAAAATTACTTCCACGATTCATTTTCTAATCTGATTCTCTTGCATAAATGTATCAAGTTAATGTCTCGGAAAATAAACCTTTTATGGTTCTTCCAAGTCGATATTTCCCTTTTTGTACTATGCTTTGCAAAAGATTATTAATGAATTTTCCGAAGTCGGAGTTGAAATTATTCGTGATACTAGAAGCAGGGATGGGGGATGGAGTTGTCTAAAACAGAGCCCATCACAAAATTACATGAAATTAATTAATTTTATAATGAGGGCTGGGTTAGGGGTAGGGTTTAAGTAGTTATTATATGTAAAAATGCCTCCCCGACATTTTTTATTAATGCACAAAATATGTTTAGACATCTGTTTCTCGTTTTTCACTTTTTTCTTCGTCAGCTGATCCATATAAACAAAAATTCACGATTTTGATTGGCCATAGTCACTGGAATATCTCGTGATAGGCACGACCCAAAAAGGAAATATTAACAATAATTACTAATAGTAATCATATCTGCTGATTGCGAAAGTTTGACCTTATCTTGTATCCCTCATGTACCAACTTGTATCCCATTTTTTTGTTATGTGAAACGTGATTCATAATTTTAGTAGCTCAGCAAATTTGTTGTTGATCCTCAAAACTTTTTGAATTCCCGAATAATAACAAAAACAACAATGTCACTTATAAAATCCATCAACCTCACAGAAAACCTATCAAAGTTGATTGAATGAGTAATTGAAACTTATTTTATTACAAGTACATTTTACTCTCTTTTTTTTTATATAAAAAAATATATATACATATATATGCATAGTATACTTAATAATATATTTTAAATCAATTTTTTTTTATAAGAAGGAATATTTTGTAATGACTGATTCCATTCCTCTGATTTTGCTTCATAGCAATTAATTATAATGTAAAATGTGTGGAAAAATCTATAAAAGGTCTTCAGAATTAATTAAACACAAAAAAACAATTTAGGAAATTAATACAATTAAACCAATAATGTATATTTTACTTGAAAGAGCTATAGAAGAAACACATCAAGCCTTAGTTTATCATATTAAAGTAAAACTAAAACAAAATTCAAGACATGTAAGAAATGTTAATATTACATTTAGTTGCACTGAAAGTCAATTTTTTGGTGTTTTTAAGGGATTTATACATAATTATTATCCTAAAACTGGAACTTACAAATGTATATTTAGAGGTGCTGATGTATATTCTACTTTGGCATATATATTAAAAGACAAAAATTGGGGAATAAAATATTTTCCACAATATCAATAAACATTGGTTTTATTTCATATCCTTTTCAACATTATTAACTTTCTTCTTAACTATATCTGCATAAGTATTTTGGTTTGAATAGTTTTTATTAGATTGGAATAATAATTTAGTTTATATTTTTTATACAAATTAACAAATTGTTTGATTTTTTCTTTCTTATTAAAAACTAACTGTTTATAATATTTATTTACATTACATCCTTTTGCTTTATGTAAATCTGAACTACAAATGAAACAAAGAGGTGTTATCATAGGAACCATCCTAATTGTGATTTCC
>CAJVPK010000385.1:0-35451 GCA_910592015.1 Diversispora eburnea | reverse complement strand
TGATAACGAAATAATACGTATCGAAATTTAACCATTAAATTTCGATTTCGAAGGGTTGCGACACAATCGATAACCTTCGAAATCTAACGTTGCGATATAATTTCGAAGGTTTTCGAATTAATATAATTACTGATGTAATAAAACTTAGATCATTTTTAAAACTTGTTTCATATTATAAAAAATTTGTTAAAAACTTTTTTATTATTACTTCTTCCTTAATAACTTTATTATAAAAGAACATTCCATTTAAATGAAAATCAAATCAACAAGCCTTTGATAAATTAAAGAAAAAGTTAATCTCAACTCTTATATTACTAATTCTGAATCAAACAAAACATTTTATTATAATTATTAATACTTTTGACATTGCAATTGGAGCAGTATTAAGTTAAAATCATAATAAAGATAATTAATCTGTTACATTTGAATTTAGAAAATTAAATTTTACTAAATTAAATTATCCAATTTATGAAAAAAAACTTCTTGTCATTGTTTATGCTATTAAACTTTGACATTATTATCTAGAAAAAAAATAATTTACTATTATTACAGATTATACTACTTTAAAATTTATTCAATCTCAAACATATTTATCTCAACAATAAGCTTAATGGCTTCAAATATTATAATCTTTTAACTTTGATATTAAATATCAACAGGAAGAATAAATATTGTAGTGGATATATTATCTTAAATTTCTCAACTTTCTAATATTATTGAAATTATTATCAATCTTATTAATAAGGAATTAATTATAAAAACATATAAAAAGGATTCTTACTTCAAATCTATTTATTAAATATTAACTTTTAGAAATAATAATAATTTTAAAATTTGTAATTTTAAACTTTATAATGAATTAATTTATTTTTGAAATAACAAATGACTTGATATTCTTAATAATAAGAAAATATAAACTACCTTATTATACAAAGCTCATGATATTGAAACTTTAGAACATTTGGTTATAAATAAATCTTATGAAAGAATCTCTTGAAATTATTTTTGGCCTAGATTAAATAAGGATGTAAAAAGATATATCAACAGTTACAATTCTTGTCAACAAATAAAATTATCTAATCAAATGTCTACTAGATTTCTTTAACCTTTACAAATATTTACAAAATGTTAGAACTATATTACAATAAATCTTGTTATTCAATTATCAAAAATAAAGACAGGATATAATGCTATTGTTACTTTTGTAAAAAAATTATTTAAAAAAGCATATTTTTATTTAACTTATACTGATAAAACTACTGTTGATATTGTTAATATCTTTTTTATAACTATTTTTAAAAATTATAGCTTTCCTAAAATAATTATTTTTAATCGTGATTCAAAATTTATTAATAAATTTTAAAAATTCTTATTTAAAAAGATTAGAACTTAACTTTAATATCTACCATTTATTATCTTTAAACTGATGGACAATTTGAATAAATGAATTAAACTTTAAAAAAAATGTTAAAAGTATATATCAACTATTAACAAAATAATTAAGATGAATTATTATCTGTAGTTGAGTTTATATATAATAATTCACAAAATTTTTTTACTAAATTTTAAAGTTTCAAATAGTATTAAAGTTTATAAATCCAATGAGTTAAGTCAAGTTAAGTTGAATCAAGTCTAGTATTATAGACTCATAAGTTTATGAGCTAAAAATTTACAAGCCAAGTCTAATTAAGACTTGATTCTCAAAACTTGAGCAGCTCACGAGTTTATATAGTAACTTGTGAACTTATATAGTGACTTGTAAGCTTATAGTGGCTCACAAACTTATATAGTAACTCATGAATCTATATAGTGATTTATAAGTTTATATAGTAATTAATTTTTGATCAGACATTTAATTATCACATTCTATTTTAATAGTTTATTATCACACTTTTTATTGTCATATCATAGAATATATCTAGTAACGAATAAATGATAAACAAAATTATTAAAAAAATTTATTTTATTTTCTTTTTATTTTTTCTACTATTTTTTTTATTTTATTTATTCATTCTATACTTTTATATTAATATTTTTCTTTTATCTCACTATCTCTAATATTATTTACTACTTTTACTACTATTTTTAAACTGTAAAAACCTTTTCACCACCTTTATATTTCTTTTATTTACTTTATTTTTATTCTTGTATCTCTAAATTACTATTATTACATTACACCACTAATTTTAAAAGAAAAATAGCTAATTTGAAGAAGAAAAAGATAACTTCATTAGTAAACTATTAATATTCTTGAACAAAGTAGTGTAGAAAAATTATTTTCACCTCACTATAATATTATTTTATTCTTTCCTCACCTCTTGCTCAAAATTATTTATTTTTTTTATTATTTTTATTGAATATATACTAGTAGTTAGAATTCTATCGTGAAGCTTATTATTTTATTCATTTGTAATTAACCTTAACTAAATGTAAAAATAAGAATTTCAAATTAAAAATATAATTATTCTTTATTTACATTATTACAATAAGATATCAAATTTTGAAGATAACTTGTCTGATGTTGTTGATGTTACTAATGTTAAAATATATTTACATGCAAAATTATTTTGGGATCTCAAAATTACAATTTCAAGGAAAAAAGTCAAAATAGTTTTTCATAGAAAACAAAATTATTTTACTTAAAATTTAAAATTTTTTGATTATCTAGATTTATTCTTTAATTAAGTATACATATAACTGGATACTTTTTTTACTTTTATATATAGAATAAATTCTGTATAAATCTCAAAAAGTTGAAATACCTCAAAAATCCAAAATCAATTTTGAAAACATGTATAGTTGAAATGTATAATATCCAAGAAAGTGGAATTGTATCTTCTTCTGTAAAAAAAAAAACTTTTCCAATTTACAAGTTATTTACTTTTGATAAAGATAAAAAATGACATTATAAATAATGCAGATAAGAATTTATTATTTATTAAAGTGAAATATTATAATTATAATAATTATTATGGTTTGAATTTTTGATTATTAACTTTAGTTAAATATTATAGAGCAAATTTTTCAGATAAATCTATTACAAACTTTTATAATTATATTAAAAAAATCTATTTATTAAGTAGAGAGAATTCAGGAATTGAATTCATGAATTCAAAAAAAAAGAACAGAATCAAATGATAAATTAAAAATATATTTAAGAGAAGAAGTTGTAACTAACAAGTGTAATATATTATTATGGTGAAAGGTATATTTATTAAATTAATAATTAATGTATATAAAATATAATTTTACACTAATTTTACTATATAAAATTTATTTTAAAATTGTGAAATCTAATTTTTTTATTTTAGTAAAATGGCTAGAGATTATTTAGCTATTCCTGCAACTAGTACTTCAATTAAAAGAGTTTTTTCTGAAAAAACTGATTTAATTATCTAAAGGAGATATAGTTTAAAAGGTAACACTATATATGTCTTAAAAATTGGTTAAAAATTGAATTTGGAAAAATTGATATCAAAAATTTAGAAAATATAAATAATTTAAAAATTTGAATTTTTTAAAATTTGAAAATTTTTTTTATTTAATTATTTTAATTATATGATTTAAAATGTAAAAAATAATATTAATATATTAATTGATAAAAATATAAATACAATAAAAACAAAATTCAAATATATCAAATAAGTTAATTTTTTTATTATTTATATTTGATATTTTATAATTAAAAATTTGAAAATTTAATTATACTTAAATGATTTTATTCACTATAATAATATAAAAATTATAATAAAAAAAAACTTTCTATATAAATTATATATATTTTTATTCAAAATTGAAATAATAATAATATATTAATTAAAATTTTTAAAACTATTTATAAAACTTTTAATCATCTACAAACTTTAAAACTAGTTTTTATATTATATTTGAGTTACTAATTAAAAATATTTAATATATTTAGAAATAGTTATAATTAAATTTTCACATGATTTAAGTTAATATTTGTAAAGATATTCACATTTTTCAAATAAATAAAATTAGTTATTTTTTAATATATTTGTTCATGATTTACAAAGCATAGAGTAATTTTCTCTAAGGTATTTTTAAGATAGAAAGAAAATCTTATTCTTGTTACAAAATAATATGTGTTTTATTTCTATAGTATTGATATTTGTAGAGTTATTCATATTTAAAGCAAAATGTTTGAAAAAGATTTTTGCTATAAAATTTTGAGTTATTATTAAAACTCATGAGCTATTATATAAAGCTTGCAAGTTACTATAAAGCTCACTGCTCTAAAGTTCGTGAGTCACTGTAAAGCTTGTGAGCTATGAGCTGAGCCAAGCTAAGCCAAGCTTTATTATATAAACTTGACTTGGCCTAAGCTAAGTTATTGAATTTAAAATTTGACTCAAGTCAGATTTAAATATTTGAGCTCAAGTCAAATCTTATATAACTTAGCTTGACTTGGCTCATTAGGAGCTTTACTAAATTTATTCTATTTGAAGTAGATAATAGTTAACATCTTAATACCTCTCCCTTTCTTTTTGCTAATAAACCTATCAATATTACTACAACTAATAATTTATTATTAAAGTAGAATAACATTATTAAAATTACTCAAGACAATTTGCAAATAGTATAGGAATAACAAAAAAATTATATCAATAAATATAAGCATAAATTAAATTTCAAAAAAGGTAATAAAGTAATAGTAAATATTATTAATATAATGAATCCTATTCAATTCAACTGTTCAATTAAAAAACATTCTCTTAAATATATGGGATCTTATATAATTGAACAAATTATTTTACCAACTGCATACAAGTTAAAATTACCTCTTACTTTAAAAACACATTCTGTATTTCATGTATCAATATTAAAACTATATGAAGATAATCCTAACAAATTTAATTGCAAAATCTTACTACAACCAGAAGTAATTTCTAAAATCCAAGGAGAGAAATACAAAGTTGAAAATATTTTAGATAAAAAGATAATTTGACAAAAATCATTTTATTTAATTAAATAGAAAGGTTACCTATTACATGATGCAACTTGAGAACTCAAGAAAAATTTAATGAATGTAATAAAATTATTAAATGAATTTGAAAATCAACATGGATGTTAAATTTTAAAACAGGAAGAAATATAACATTTTTTATTTTTATTTATTTTTATTTATTTAATCAATACTACAATTATTATTTTATTTTATTATTTTATTATTTTATCATTTATTATTATTATATTATTATATCATTATCAAATCATTTTATCTTATTTTTATATTTTGTATTAATCTGAATTTGATTTTTAAATCTTAAATTATTATTTATTTTCTATTTTGTTATTTGTAATTTTGATTATAAATTACATGAAATTTTAATAAAAAAAATTAGAAAATTGTTTTCTGTTTAAATTAATATTTCATTTATTTTCTTATTATTTCTTGATGAAAATAACTTATTAATTCAACTTATAGTAAACATAACCAAGTTCATTATATAATAATATAATACAATTATACAATTAAGTATTTAATCCTATAATATCCATTATTCCCTTATTAACTATTATATTTTTATATTTAATAATTATTTTTTTATAATTTTTATTTTATATTTCTAATATTTATTATTTTATTAATCCAATTGCAAGGTAATTTTTACAAGTTTTTATCTTGGAGTTACAAATTATAAAATTAAATTTATTAATTTAAATAAGTTATAAATTATCAAAATTCAAAATTATAAAATTGTAAACTAAAGAATTAAGATAGAGCCTCAACCTTTTATAAGTATTTTAAGTGATCTATACTAATGTGCCATTACTGTATCTTACTGTGTATTATTTCTATTAGTTAATATATTTATCATATGATTTACTAAATTTATCTAATAATAATTAATTTGTTATTGATTAAAAATAATGTAATGATAATTAATACTATATTATAATTATGAAATATGTGTCATGTGAATACTTGATCTATACTATGGATTATTTTTTTGGTAATTTCATCTGGTAACAATGTTTTGTACTTATAGCATACTAGAACATCTCTATATAATTCTGGATGTGAATAAATTATAATATTATATAAAAGATCAGTAATCTTTTGTATATTACACCTATCTGCTTATTTTCTGTCTAAATAGATGATAGATAAAATCTCTATAATATATACAGGTTAAAATATCATGAACTAAACATCTATTGAATATTTAATAAATATCTGGTTTATAATATTTTGGCCTGTAATACATTCTGTAATATAATAATTAACCTATTAACTTATATCCAATAAATCAACCAATTAGAAGAATTAATATCAACTTATAATACTTGTGACTCAAATTATCTATTACATATTTACATATCACCAATACTTTCAGTATTGACAAATGGCTTCAAATAACCTTAGAAATAATTTTATTACAATGCCATGATGATTTTACTATAAAATATCTAGGTTATTTGAAAAAAATATCAAATGACTTTGAAATTTGCCAACACTGAATACTTCCACCTGTGTTTATTTGTTATTTACATATTGTATTTTTGATACAATTTATTATTTTGAATCAAATATTATATTACCAATCCAATTAAGATCCAAGGTTCTTATATCCAGCATTTTTGATATGACTTGAAAAATGAATTTCTGTAACTTCTTTATTACAGGTTTCCTTATCACTATTGGTTATGTTAATAACTCCTTGCAGCATTCATCCAAATTTGGCTCAACAAAATTTTAGAATAGGATAAATAAAAACACAGAGACACAGTTAAGATTCCAGAATCAATCACAATTCTAAAAATGATTACACATAATTCATCCCTTACAGGTTGTCCAAAGGATTTTATGACACTTTCTGACAAAAAACTACATATTCCACAGAAACTTTTGACAAAAAAGAACAATAGGTCAGATTGAGTAATAATATTATATATGGCTTGCAGGCAAAAGTTATAATAAAACATCCACACAAACAGATTAGTCTACAACTTAAAACAATAGTTTCTAACAGGACTGTTCCAAACAGTGTAATATAAGCAACAGTTTCTAACGGGACTGTTCCAAACAGTGTAATATGGGAATGATAATTTTGAAGAGAAAGGAGTGATAGTAGCCCAGATGATCAACGGAAAGAGTTTTAAAAAATGCTTGTAATTTTCAATTTCGACTTAGTAAAAAACGTTCCTTGTAAAATTTTATGCATAAGTTCTATTTTTAACCGTAGCTCTAACACTAATATTGATTATTGTGCAGTGGTTCACTATAAATTTTTTCATATTATATATATGATTTCTATTCTATAAAAGGAAGGAAAACTAAATTAAAAATTATTTCATTAACGGTTATCGAATTATCGTTATGTTCGTTGTTTGTTATTATTATTATTATGTACACAGATTAGTAATTCTAATAATTATGTAATGTTCATGAAAATCCCTTATAACTCTTATATAATTAACTGTTATTATTAAAATGGAATCGCTTGCTCCTTTTATCTTCACTATACTACATATCGTTATTGTATTAGATTTTCATTTTATTTGGAATATTTAAATCAAGATATTTTTAATGATAAATTATTTCCATCATACCTGCTTTAAAGACATCCTCATCACTATCGTTATTATCGTTATTATCGTTATTATCGTTATTATCGTTATTATTTCTATAATCGTTATTATTTCTATAATCGTTATTATCGTTATTATTTCCATAATCGTTATTATCGTTATTTCCATTACTCTTATTACCGTTATTATTTCTATTACTTTTATTACCGTTATTATTGACATTACTCTTATTACCGTTATTATTGACATTAATGTCATCACTATCGCTATGGTCATTACTTTTATTATTGTTTTCGATACTTTCTTCTTCAATATTTTCATTACAATTATTCGTTGTGATGGTTGTTAAATTTGTTGTTGTTATTAAATTAGTCGTTGGAGTCGTTCTCAGGGATGGATTTAATTTTTTTTTAACCCAATCTTTTAAAGTTTCTTGTCGATGAGAATTTTCCAATATTTTATAAATCACGGCTTCAAATTGAAATGATATTTCAATACATAATTTTTGCATATATGAATCACAACTTGGATATAATATACGAGGCATAGGTTGAGGTGAAATTATTCCATTTATACGTAGTTGATTGGTGGTTTCGTAATCTGTAATTTTGTAATTCATCATATCATCGAATTCGAGACCTAAAATAGAATATGATTAATAAGTTAATAAATAAGTTAATAAATCAATAAATCAATAAATAAATAAGTTAATAAGTTAATAAGTTAATAAATCAATAAATTAATAAATTAATAAATTAATAAATTAATAAATCAATAAATAATAAATCAATAAAATCAAATAAATCAATAAATTAATAAATTGATAAATTAATAAATCAATAAATTAATAAATTAATTTAAATTAATAAATTAATATAAATTAATAAATTAATATAAATTAATAAATTAATAAAAATCAATAAATTAATAAATTAATATCACATGTCATAATATAAAAAATTGGATATAAATAATAAATACCGTCATTAAAAACTTTATAAACGTGGCCCAAAAAAGTATGAGAGACGAATTCACCTACAACATAATTTCGATCAGGCAAAACTTTTTTGTTAATAATAGTTTCAGCGATAATTTTAGCAAAATCAGATTTAACTGATACATTAACGAATATATATTGACTAGGACTATTAAATGCGGTGGTAATAGTTGAGATGTCATTATTAAGAATATTTTCTGCAAATAATCCAACTTGAAATAATATCCATTTCATTTCATTAGGTGATTTCCAATTATTATGTATTGATGACGAATTGTAATATTCGTGAGAGTTGAAATTCTTAACGGTAGACGAAGAAGAAGAAGAAGAAGCCGTTGTTGTTGCATAATCCAATAATTTTTGATGAAGTTGCGTTCGAGGACAAGAATTATTACGCACCAAATGATCTCTAAAATTAAATTATGTAAAATTATATAAATTATGCGTGTAAATAATAAAACAATATAAATAATAATGAAAAGTATAATGAAAAGAATAAATAAAGAAGTACAATTCCATTCCAGAATCCCACGTTATGAATATGACTACTTTATTCACCAAACAAGCCGCAAATAATGCTTCGTGATCGGAAAATTCATGATAAAGCATAGAAATCGCAATAATGCAATCTATTAATTATATTAATATTAATATTAAATATCATTAATAAATAAATAAATTATATCAATAATATCAATAATAATCATCGATAATATTTAATAATAACAATAATAATTAAAATAAATTAGAATATTAATAATTTTTCATTTTAATTGGAAATAATTAACGATGACATGTAATCCTAATTATAAATTTACCAGATAAAACGGCTTCAAAATCTTTAATATCCTTCCAAGTACCCGGTATTATATTTGCATTTATAGATTCTTTATTAATGTTCTATAAATTTAATAATAAATGATAATAATGAAGTTTTCGAACGATATTAATAAAAGGTGTTAACAAAGTTCTTTGATTTATATCACATGATTATTCATTCTTCAAATTATTCTTTAATAATACTCACTCACTTTCTCATGTGTATTACTAATTAAGACGCTAATATTTCTAGCACCTTTCTCATATAAATTGACTACAATTAAAGTTAGAAGTTGAATATCATCGTTTCCCACAATATATATGGGTATATCTGAAATATCTATAACATCATTCATGTTCACTAAATGAAATATGAGAAATGTTAACAATGTTCGATTTTTTTTTTTTTTTATAACGAAAATATTCTCTTTACCATGTAAATTATAATTATAAAATTTAAAATTTATGACTTCATATCTTAAATATAATCTTAACTATAATCTTAACTATAATGTTAAATATATTTTGAATATTTAAACGCTATTATTACTTATTCTTGTTTTTGAGAAAATGAACTTAATTATTCGAGACGTGCTTGAACACAGTTAAACACAGTAAGCATGTTTTTTTAAGGATTAATAGTTTTTTATGGGATTTTTAATTACTCGTTTTGTCTTTTGTAACTCTAAAAAGGTTTTAAATGATAAATTTATATAATGTATTTTAAAATATCGGTTTTTTTCCATTTTTGACTCACATAAATCAAAGAAGAGCGAAGAAAAAACAAAAAAAGAAACAAACAAATAAGAAAAAAAAACGTTAGGAACATTTACCATCACTTATATAAAAATATAAGAGTGAAAAAAAAAATAATAAAATGATTTAGATGGTTATTGGTTGAAAATTAAAATTGTAGAAAATCAACACCAAAGTATAAAATATATAATGCAATATATTATTTTTTTATTTATTTTTTTTTTTATATTTATTTTTATATTTATTTTTATATTTATTTTTATATTTATTTTTTATTTATTTATTTTTTTATAATTATTATTATTTTCATTTAAGGTTTGAATTTTCCGAATCACCAAACGGAAACTTCGAAAACAACGCAAACTTCGAAAACAACGATGGATCACTTATAAAAGAATTCATTTATGTATCATTCAATCAACTAAAAAAGTATTCATTAATCAAATAATGATTCATTCTCTTTGATTATTTTTAATTGTTTTATTTAATTGCTGCAATTTTACTGCAAGATGTACTTGTAATTGTGCAGTAATTGATAATAATATCAACAATAATTTTACAATATTTTACAATATTTTACAATAATTTACAATAATTTACAGTCATTTTCCATACATCATGCATATAGTTTTTATGCAGTAATTTTCAGTAATTATTATTATTACTATTATTTATTATAATTTGTATTATTTCTATATAATTTGTCAATTATTGAAAAAATATAATTGACAATAATAATTTTTCTTTTAAAATTTGTAACAAATTATTTGATCTTACGCTTCAATCACTTCAACGAAAAAAATTTTAAGAGAAATAACGTTATATATAAATAAATAAATTTTTATGAAGAAGTAATTTTGTTAATACAAAATTTGAGAATGATAATTATTAACAGTTACAGTTAATATAAACAATATAAATAATTAAAATAAGAACTACTGCGTATATTCGGTGACATTTTTGTTTGTACCACAAACAATAAATCCGACGTTTCAAATATATACGAATATGTTATATTAATTTAAAGAAGAAAATATAAAATGAAAAAGATATCAAATAACAAAAAATAATAAAAAATACATAAAATACATAAAAATACATAAAAATACATAAAAAAAAAATACGAAGAAAAAAAAAATACAAAAAATACATTAATAATTCTTTAATTCTCTCCATATTTTACCTTTAAAATAAACCAACACTAAAAAATTAATACTTAAAGTAGAAATAAAAGGAAGTAAAGTAAAAGTCCAACCAATACCTAGAGCATCTTGTATCGAAACTGCGAAATTAGAAATGATACCAGAAGTAATAAAACAAATGAATTTATTAACAGATACTGCCGAGGCACTTTTAGTAGGATAAGCATCCACTAAATATGTTTCAGTTGATGAAATACCCAATAATGCTGAAAATGTTCCTAATAATAATAATAATATTATTATTATTATAATGTGCGAGAATAAAAAAAACGTAAGAATAGTAAAAATGTGAAATGTGAGAATAATAATAAAAATAAATCGTAAAAAAAAACGAAGAAAAATATTTACCAAGAAAAATAAAAATTATAGGAAAAACCATATAAACTTTTCTCTCAATTAACCATCCATAAGTAATAAAACTCAAAGGAACTAAAATTGCTGATATCCATACGCTTTTTATTCTCATTTCAGGACATACGTTTACTTTTCTCTTTTCACTACTAACGGTTTCTTCATCATCAAAATTTTCACGAATATTAATATTACTATTATTGTTATTATTATTGTTATTATTATTATTAATAGTATTGTTAATAACATTGTTAATTTTATCAAGTTTCTTTTGAGCTTGATATAAAACAAAATCGGAATATCTTCCGCCCAAAGAACACCCAAATATATTTCCAAAACCAACAGCGATATAAATTAATCCGATTGAAGAAGAATTAAGATTATATTGTTGACGAAAAGAACTCGGAATTAAAATTAATAAAGAATAAAGTATAACTGCAGTTGCATTCATATAACAAATAATAAAAAATACATTTAAATGAAGAATCATAGTTAATGGTGAAAATGGATTAAATGATTTATTATTATTATTATTATTATTATTATTATTATCATCATCATTATTATCAGATGGTGATTCAGATGATTGCTCAGGTGATAATTGTAATGGTTCAGTATAAAATGTTTCAGGGAAAAAGAAAAAAACTAAAAAGAATAGAAATCCACCAAATATTGCCAGAAACCAAAATACCCATCTCCAACTAATTAGAGCAAAATAACCACCTATAATAGGTCCAACTAAATTTCCAGTAAAAAATCCCACGTAAAATAATCCATATTTTCTTCCTCTTTCTATACAAATAATAATATGTAATCAATATATATTATATAATATATAATATATAAAATAAATAAAATAAAATAAATACCAGCAGGATAATAAATATCACTAATAACACCAGCACCAATAACTTGACCAGGCGAAGAACTACTAGCTTGTAATGCTCGCATAGCACTTAATAACCAAATATTTGTAGAAACGGCACCAATTATACTTGAAATTACAAACAATATAATGGAAGCAAGATAAACTTTTCGTCTTGTTTTACGTAAATCCGAATAAGATGCCCAAAAAAGTGGCGAAATTCCTAAGAATATTAAAAAGAGCGACACTTTTTTTTTTTGCGAAATTAGACAAGTTATTATTAATTTATCATTCTCATCAGTTATTCTATTATTTTATTATTATGTCATCGCGTTGTTATGTAATAATCAGATTTATTTTCATACCAGTTGAGCTTACAATTATTTCCGAAGTATTAAAATCGGAACGTATATCTGATAAGGCTGGATAAATAATACTTTAAATATAAAATCATTATTAAAATAAACAATATTAATGATAATAAATAATAATAATAATAATAATAAAAGGATAATAATAAATTAACTCACGCATTACAGAAAGGTGCAATCATGTTTAATAAAGAAATAATAAACAAAATCCAAAACTTTTTTTTAAAATTCCATAATTTTGGATTATTTGAATCATTTATTGAATTATTTGAATTGTTTAAATTATCTGAATTTCTTAAACTATTTGGATTATTTAGATTATTTGGATTGTTGTTTTTCAATCCATCTTCAATAATTATAATAGAATCATTTTTTTCTTTATCAATTAATTCTTGACCATGTGGTAAACTTTTAAGATTATTAATAGTATTATTATTATTATTATTATTATTATTATTATTATTATTATTATTATTATTATTATTACTATTATTATTAATTTCTTTTAGTAATTCCATATTTTTCCCATTTATTTTTAATGAATTATATGAAAAAATTAAATCAAAATTTTTAATCAAAATTCTACTTAACGCTTTATAGCGGATAAATTAGAAAAATAAAGTTGCAACATAAAAAAAATTCTAAGAACGCCACAAACATTCTAAACATTCTATTGTTGGTAGTACGCATGTTGTACTACATGAAAAAAAACCAAATTTCCTTTTTCTTATCAAGATTATTTAAATTATTAATTAAAGTTTATTCAAAAAAAAAAAACTGGATATAAACGGTAATTCTAGATGCACATGTACAAACAACAAACAATGAACAAGATTAAACAAGAAAACGACAAAGAATTCATTCTGTAGATTCAAATTAATTATTCATAAATATGTGGTTTATACATTAGCGCGTGATATCAGATATATTAGATATAGATATCGAATTTTAATTATAATAACCCCTTGTATAAATAAATAAATTAAATGAAAAAGATAAATTATTTTTAAGAAATTACTATTTTAAGATTTACAAGATTCACAAATTATAATAAATAATCGCGTTACGAGTCGAGTCTGGTTATTCTCCTTCTTTGTTTATGCCTTTTAAAGAAAACAAAGAAAACAACACCTTTTAAAACATTTTATAATAATAACAATCACGTTTAATAATAATATAATAAATCACATAATTTAAAATATTTGATATAAAAAAAAAATTGAAAAAAAAAATGTTATGAAAGAAACCAAAATTGGATGCATGCAAAGCCACATATATTACTATTAATATAATTATCATTTCAAATTACCAGTTACCATACTTATTTCATAATGAATTTTCCACTATTATGGTATAATTATTTTATTATTTACTTATTTGTAGTTATTTATGTTGTTCGATGTTATTTAAGATTATTTATTTGTTATTTGAGGTTATTTATTTGTTATCTATTTGTTATCTATTTACTTTATATATTTCATTTGAACCAAAACAAGAAAAAAAAAATTCTAAACTTATTATAGATTTACCTGACCACCTGACCTGCAAGAATAATTATAATTAGTTGCTTCTGGTAGGCAATAAATTAAATGACATAATGATAAGATAAATTTTTATTTTTTAAATAAATAAATATATATATATACTGATAGATAGATATATAGAAAAAGAGAGAGATATATATATTTATATATGTTATGCTAAATACATTTACAATAATTTCATTTTTATATTTGAAATATATATATATATTTTTATCATTGATTGATTGATTGATTATTGTTTGTTTGTTTGTTTGTGATGCAATAATTAACAAATTAAATTCAATCTAATTCAATCTAATAAATAATAAGAATAAGAAGAATAATAATAATTATAATAATAATTATAATTAATAATATAATTTCAAAATTTTTAATTATTATTTTGAAATAAAAACGTCTTCTGAAACATTTTCAACATTTTCAACATTTTCTACGACATTATTTTAATGAAAAATGCCATTCATTTGTGTGGAAATTTGATCCCCGTCCTCTTCTTGATTAGATTGTTGTATAATATCATTGTCATTGTTATTATTAATTATATTGTTGTTATTGATATTGTTATTGATATTGTTGTCATTGTTATGCTCTTCTCTGTTCGTAATAATTGATCCATTACGATTACGCAATTCCATAATAACTACATATCCATCTTCATCCGTTTGTACTATTATATTTTCATCATCATCATTTTCGTTTTCGTTGATTGTTGTTGCTTCTTCTGCTACTGCTGCTACAATCCCTCCATCTTGTACGCCATCCGGTGGTGTTTGTATTACCCCTACTACTACTCCATCCCTATTTCCATCCTCCCTAATATTTCCATTGTAAACTCTACTCATTCTTTGTTGTAGTGATGGTGGTGGTGCTAATAATGTTGGCACAATATTAAATGCTGCTGCTACTGCTACATTTTCATTCCCATTAATATTCGCAATATTATTATTGTTATTGACATCATCGCCATCTCCCCCTAAATTTATTCTTCCTATATTTACATTACCTCCTATATTTATATTACCTCTTATATTTACATTTCCTCCTATATTTGTTGTTGCTAATATAGCTTCGTTAACTCCAGGTTGTCCATTTTGCTCATTACCATATTGGGGTGATGGTTGTAACATTTCCGTTGGATTAAATATTACTTGTCCTGGTTGCTGCTGTTGTTGTTGTTGCTGTTGTTGTAATTGTTGTAATTGTTGTAGCTGTTGTTTACGTTCTTCTTCAATACGATTTTGATACATTATACAATCGTTACATTTATAATCCTGTAGATTTCCTGAATCCGTACATTCAAAACATCCATAATAAAACCAATTACCACTATAATGATTACTATTGTTATCGTTATTGATATCATTATTATTTCGAAAATCAGAATTTCCTACACAGCGAATTTGAAATGAAGCAGGTTGTTTATTACAAAAATCACACCAAGGAACTTGTACTGAGGCTCGAGGATTTTTCGTTATTCTTCTTAAAGTATTTTCTAAATTTATTTTATCATTTCGAGTCCACCAAGTCCATTTATCATGATCGAGGTACCAATATATTGTTTGAAGTTTACATATAAGATTAGCTCGATGAACACGAGGTACAATTTTAGTAACTTTATCATCATTATCCGTATTATTGATTTCATCATTATTGGTATTCCCATTTTCTTCGTTCTCTTCATTTCTACCATTTGTTATATTTATTTCAACGTTAACAGCTGAATTAATTTGATTAATTTGATTGATTTGATTGATTTGATTGATTTGATTAATTTGATTGATTTGATTGATTTGATTGATTTCTTCGCCGTCGATATCTATATTGTCTATATTGTCGACGATATTGTCAATGTCAATATTGTCAATGTTGTTGATATTATCAATATTGTCAATATTGTTGATATTGGCGATATTGGTAGCTGTAATCTCTAAAATTTCAGATTGTTGTTGTTGTTCATTATTTTCATCATCATTTTGTTCTATTTGTTCCGATTTTTTTTCTTCACCTTCATCTTCAATAAAAAATAAATCTTCCAATAATTGTTTAACCGAACTCATTTCCAAAACTTCTTCCGCCGTTCTTAAATGTATAATTTTTAAATTTTCACAGGTTTCCAAGACGATACAAACACTTTCAAGTGTAATAGGAACTTCATTTAAATATAATTCTCTAATATAAATTCTAGTATCAAAAGGTAAATTATCATAAAATATTGATGAAATTATATAATCTGAAATATTTTTAACTAAATTTAAATTTAGTCTTGACCATAAAATGTCATGATTAAATATAAAATAATTTAAAAATTTACAAACTCTAGAAATTATTTTGGTACGGGTTTGTAATGATGTTAAAAGAAAAATTTTACCTAAAATCTCGGGTGGAAGATTTATTAGCATTGATCTCTTCTTATTATCATTATAATTATAATTGTTATTATAATTATTATTATTATTAATATTATTATTGTTAATGTTTACTACTTTTTGACTGTTATTCATTTTATTACTATTTTCAATTTCATTGTTATCATTGTTAATATTATCTTTATGCATGAGTAAAGAATCTAAATTTTAATATTTATATATTTATATATATATATATATATATATTATTTTTTTATTATTTTTTATTTTCAAAGAGAAAGAAATTAAATAAAAGGTCGTCACACCAATTTTTTTATAGAAAGACATTCGATCTTCCGAAGATCCTAATTAAACTGCGGTTTAATTTCTTTTGTTAGATAAATTAATAATTAAAGCCAAGCCACCAAAATTGAATGACACAATTAAATTTGATACATTATTGATACTTAATTAGTCATATTATCATTGTCATGTCATAGTGCATTTTAAAATTCCGCGAAACAATACTGCGAATATCGCTTGTATACTATTTATTATTTACTGCGAATACTTTGCTTGTTCATATACTATACTGCGATAAAATACTACAAATGCTACGAGGTTCAGAATTACTTAATTGATCAGATATTGTTTACGCATACAACTTAACCAATCGTGAAATTTTTTTTTTTAAACTGAAATGCATCATTGCATTATTACTGAAATATATTATTACTGAAATACATTATCACTGAAACTACTTGAAACTACTGAAACACATTATTACTGAAATGCTTTATTAATTTACAATATTACTGAAATGCTTTATTAATTTACAATATTACTGAAATGCTTTATTAATTTACAATATTTTACAATCAATCTTTTCTTTCTTCTTTTCTCTTATCCCTCTTTATCCCTCTCTATTCAATCTTTCAAATATTGTGGTATATGATAATATATCGTATTATATCATATCGAATATTATAAGCGTATAATAATTTGTATAATTGGTATAAAATTGTATAAAAAATAATTAATTTTTGAAACCAAAATTTTTTTGACACAATCCTTCTTTTTATATTTACAACTTAATTATTTACTAAAAAGGTATTTTCGAAATTACACCAAATTGTTTTATCTTTAATACTTTGTTTTTTTAAATTGTCATCTGCCTTATGTTTATATGTCGTTTTACATTATACATCCCCTGAATTCTTTTGATAAAATAACCAATCATTACTATTTAATAAATAATTATTACTGTTATCGTCATGACGAAATATTAAAGAAATTGACGGGCCAACGTAAATTCTCGGGAAATTCGTCGTAAATCACTTCCTTTTTCTAATAGATAACAATAACCGGTTTGAAATGTTTTTCTTTTATCTTTAAACTATAAAATGTGTGTGTAAATATATAGGAAAAGGGTGCTTTTTTATATAAACTTTATAAATAACTAGTATAGAAGAATAATCGAATAATCGAATAACGAATACGAATACAAAGCAAACGAAGAACGAAACGTCGGACTATCCGATTTATTTTTATTATTATTTGTATTATTTGTATTATTTTTAGTTATTCAATTTAATTTTGTTTAAACCAATTATTGTGTGACGCTTTTATCTTTCTCGTTTGATTACATATTTGTATTCTTTGATTTTTATTTTTTTTTTAATTCTTGCCTTTTATTCTTTTTCGTTTTTTCTTTTCTCTCTCCCTCTCTCTCTCTCTCTCTCTTCATTTTACGTTATTTTAATAGTTTTTCTTAGTATTAACTTTACACATTAATTAAATTTACATTATTAATTAACTTTACACAAATTAATTAATTATTCATTAATTAATTATTCACATTAATTAATTAACTATTCATTAATTAATTATTCACATTAATTAATTAACTATTCATTAATTAATTATTCATTAATTAATTATTCACATTAATTATCTATTACATATCCATTATTTTCAATCACATATCCATTATTATCCGTTATTCATTATTTCATTATTTTCGTTATCCATTATTTTCATTTAAATCATTCTCAATGTCTTATTGCATTGATAAAGGTAAAAACCCCCAAATATTGGCACCATCAATTCAATATCTAAAACAAAACAAAAATATCGAATTCATTTTTGAACCCGATAGCGATTATTTTATAAAAAAATTAAATGGTGGAACTGAAAATATTTTAAAAGGAACTTTACGACTAAAATATGATAAACCTGTTCAAGTGAAATATGTAAATTTAAATTTACGATGTACGGAAAAATCTTCATCTTATGAATCTCAAGGAAGATCCAATATTTTACTTACTGGAACACAAATTGTTATTGATAAGATAGAAAAAATTTGGGAAGCTAAAAGTGAGTCGACTATTTTAAGTTTAGATATACCATTTGCTTTTTCACTTCCTGAAGAAATACCGTCAGTAATTATTACAAAATATGGACAAGTTAATTATGTACTTAAGGCAGTTGTTTGTATTCAAAAACATTTTGTATCAACGTCACAAATAGTGGAAATTTCATATCCATTAAAAAAATTAATTATGGATACAAATACTTCATATTATAAATTACGTGGAGAATCTAAAAGTGGATTGGAATATTCTTTTGATTTACCGCCTAATAAAATCTTTAATATTGGTACATGGGTTCCAATACTTATGAGAATTCAACATATTATACCACATAGTAATTTAGATCGATTGGAAATTTCATTAAGAACAAGTATGGATTTTAGATTTGATAAACCCAGAAGTACAACACGTCAAATTAATGAAAAACTTATTTCCATAATGATATCACATCAAGATATTGTACAAATACAACCTACAAATCAATATCATGGAGATTTCGCAACTTATATCGATTTAACAATTCCAAAAAGTATTCAACCATCATATTCGGGAAGAGTCATAAGTATTACACATTATTTTTGTGTGAATTTTTATTTCTTGGATTCGGAAAAAGATTTTTCGGTTGAAGAACCTGTAATAATTGCAAATATTGATGACGAACCTTCTATGTCACCGACACCACCTCAAATAGGTACACCAATTTTATATAATAATCATTCAAGTCAAATAAGTCATATGAACATAAGTCATTTAAGTCAATTTAGTCAACATTTCGGGAATAATTCAATTAATAATTCATATTATCATCCAAAAGAAGAATATTATCCTTCACCGCAAACTAGTGGAAATCATAACGTGGAAGATTCTGATGATATTAGAGTTGCCCCACCTTAATTTCTTCTTCTTCTTCTTTTTTTAGTTTATTTGCTTAAATTACATAATTATATATATATATATATATTGTTTATTTTTAATTTATATATAATCTAATTTACATATATAGTTTATTTATATAATCTATTTTATCTATAATAGCTTATTTATATAATTTATTTAGCTTATTTATAGTGTAGTATAAATATTATTCAAGATTATTGAAATAAAACTTATATATTATCACTAAAAATTTGTGTGCGTAATATTTATTATATTATAATTATTAATATTATAATTGTTAAATTTCTTGGAATTAATTATAAATTTGTCATTAAGAATTATTATTATTATAATAAATATTGGTTTGGTTTAACTATAAAACAGAACAGAATGTTGTGATGATTCATATACTTTTATTATTATTAATCTTTTCTTTTATTACTTATAAAATAAAATTTGTATATTTTCTTCTAATATTAAAATATAATAATTATTAAAATTATTCAAATCATTCTTAAAGTTGTAATCATCTTCAAATTAATTAAATTAATTAGAATATTTCTTTCATTTTTAGATATAGATATAGATAATTAAATAAATTAAATTAAAATTTAAAAAATAAATAAATTAAAATTTAAATAAATAAATTAAAATTTAAATATCTGTCCATCGTTTATGATAAATGTTTTTTATTTTTCAAAGAAAATCCGTATAGAAAGATTCTTGATATCTATATCTAATATCACTAACACAAATATTAGCAATATTATTATTATTGTTGTTATTAACACTAAGATTAACAACAACAGCAATAATATAAGAACTGAATTAAAAAATATCTCGTTATCCAAAGGCTTCTTATTTTTAATATTAAGTTTATCAAGTTTCAATGTAAAGTCGGCAATCCATATTTTTTCATCCTCCTCTCATGTCTCAATCTTCTCCAAGCAGTGACAACGGATCAACTCATTTAAGAAAGGACAATTCAACTCATTCAAGTGAGGACAGTTCAACTCACTCAAGTGAAGCTCATCTAAGTGAGATCAGGTGGGTGGCAACTTTCTTATATAAGATTCATAAAAGTAAACAATCCATAGTTTTATTTTTTATTTCCTTTACTTAATAGGCCAAGAAGATTATGAAAGGCCTGAAAAAAATATTTTAATCAAGTTGTCTTCATTTTCCAAAGGAGCCAATAAATGAGACCAGGTAAGTAGTAGGTGATTTCAAAATATATTCAATACTAACTTTATAATTTGTAAATTGTAGTTTGCCTTTGGAGATTGGATCAACATATCAGTAGAACGATATAACAAGTTTCTCGAAAAGAGAGCACCCCGTGGGTACAAATATCATTTACAAGGTAACGGCAAAGTGTTTATAATTGATATGTCCAATGCGGAGCGTAGAAATCTTCTTATGTCGCTGGGTACTTTCTTTAATGTTCCCAACCATGGTTTTCCAGCTAACCGCCATCAATAATAGTTGGCTTCCTCCAGGCTTCTTGGTTTATAATCAATTTTAATTTCACATATTTTTATCCTTTTTCTAATTCATTATAGTCTGGCTAGAAATGGAAAGAAAATTGGATCTTTCCAAGTAGAGTTTACATTACAAATTTTACAGTTCCCTACCTGGGTCCTCCTCCAAGCAATACAAATGTATTTTGAAGTTAATGCATATTGTTTAAAATGTTGATTTTTTGACATCTATATGTTTATTTAGGGCCAATCACTATGCTATATCCAAGGTTTATTATAATTTATAGTTTTTACGTATATGCAATTTTTATTGACAAAAAAAGTACTAAGGATAAAATTTTAATTATTAATTTTAAGAAAGAATTTCCTTTTTGAATTTTGGTACCTACCTCCAGACAGTGTCTCTGAGATTTTCTTGGATACAAACAATCTTGAAAAATTTCTATGTCCAAAAGTTTTAGTTGTCATATGGGCGTATCCAATGAAAAATTAAATGATGCTTTGTTTACCATTTATCATTGAAGAAAAAATCAATAAAAGTAATTGCCTTGTGTTACACATTTTAAAAATGCACTAATTTTTTCAATGAAACAATGGTCTGGTCAAAAAATTTTTTGTTTTAAATACAAATTCTACTAATTCTACAATCGTACATAAATATTTATTTATTTTTATATTCCCTGCATAATGCAGGCTTGCATTACGTGAGTCAAAAATAATTGTCAGATCATTATCATCAACTGCAGATATGAAAAAATTTTATCTTCACTTTCTTGTGAATGGGATTTTTATTGGATTAATAAACCTGAAGCAGAAGAGCTTTTTTAATTTTTTAAATCCATATTTAAAATTTCCTGACTGTCATTTAAATGAAACTTTACAAGATCAAATTAGTGTGACTTTAACTTTTATCCGAAGAATGACCTTATGTACGTCGGGATTTATGGTAGTACGATTGAAATTATCTAATTTTACTATACTTTTTAATATAATTTTTTTAGCGACCAAATAATAATCTTGAAATAATTTTTGGGAGTTGTTTAAAATGTATATTTATATTTATTATTTATAAAAATAAATTATTTTATTAAATGTACATGTTATATTGTATTTTACATATTTTACAATAAATCTAATGACTTTTTTTTTCCAAATTAGCTAATTCTAAAGCCTTTTTTTTCTTCTAATTCAAAATTTATGTTTTCATTATTTATATTTTAGGTTTATTATTTTTTTTTAGTATTTTTAATAAAATTTCTTTTTAAGTTTTCTTTGATAGTATTTCCAAGACTTGATTAATGCATTTACTTACTATTAATTTTTTTTAATATTAACATTGGTTAGAAAAAAATATTTGCAAATACCTTCAGTCTCTTGGATTATTCCTATATACAGTTGCTACATCCTCTTTTGATGTCTTTGGATATTCAATCGGTAAAATCTACTTAAAAAACCGTATCAGTAACTTGTAAAGATCATTTATGGCGCGTGACTTTACATAACTGTTATCGTTTTAGATAGGATAAAATAAGTGTGACCATAGATCGATACTTTTGCTACTGTCATATAAATTTCACGTGACATAGGCGTGCTTTTTTTAATTTATTTTTTAAAAAAATTGTAGCTATAAAAAACCTTAATAGAAAATGTAGATTTTTGCATGGTGAGTAAATTCGATTATTTCCGTTTTTAGGATTTTCGTGTGGGATTTGACTTTAAATAGGAACACAATAATTGTAAAATTTATAAAAAATTTAAAAATAAGTGTTATATTTAAAAGTTTTTTACTAATAAAACAATGAAAATATTACTAAGTAACCTTAAAGTTAAAAATGAGTCATATTTACTGTAAAGATTTTAGACCTACTAAGTAAATAAAGAGGTATATGAATTTTTAAACTTTAATTACTAATTCACCTATAAAAGAGAATGGAAAATTTTGAATTGTGGATGATCAACCTCCAAATTTATAATAATCATTAAATTTAGATTATTTTATTTAATATGTATAGTTACATCAAAAAATAGGATTTTGAGCTGTTCACAAATAAATAAGAATTTAAAAAATATAATTTACATATATAATATAGTAATTCTTAAATCTTTGTTTTTGACTAAGTATAAATTTTTAAAATATAATTACAAATAATTTTTGAATTACATATATGTATATATGTTATTTTTACATTTAATATAAAAAAAAAATTATTAAAAAAAATTTATTTATATAAATTAGCAATATTTAATTTTCATATGTTTTTATTGAAAATCTAGATTTTCACTATTAAAATATTTCATCAATACATTTTTGAAAAGTTACATTATATCTAACCTAACTTTTTAACTTCAATATATCAATTTATAAATATTTAATAGTTAAGTAAGATGTATCAATTGGCTAGTTCAAAAATGTGCAAAGAAATAATTAACATATTCCCAAATTTCATTCTCTTTTATACATGAACTGTCAATTAAGTTTTTAAAAATTAGTATACAAAATTTAAAATTTATCATTAATTCAATTTTAATAAAATTTTTAACTTTAAGATTGCTTAATAGTGCATCTGATATTTATATAGTAAAAAAAACTTTTATATATAACAACTATCAATACTTATTTAAAAATTTTAAATAAATTATTTCTAATTAAAGTTCTTAATTTATTAATTAAATATTAATCAAACTATTAAGTAACTTTAATTAAAAAATTTCAGATTCTATGACCATATGACAATTATCCATAATAAATAAATGAAAAAATACTGAGATGGAAATATCTCTATCAATATTGAATAAATTCAAGTTAAACAACTACCATTTAATTCCTTTCATTGAGATGAATTGAATGGTAGTTGTTCATCCCAATTGAATAGATATTGATTAAGTTATTATTGCCTAAAGTTTTGTACAAAATGTATAAGATATTGATCATTATCTATGTACAATGGTAAAATGATTGGTCAATTTTTAAAAAAAAAAATTATAAAAGGGTTTAACTTAGAAGTAATATAAAAAATAGAAGTATTAACTAAAGAATTA
Organism: Diversispora eburnea; assembly: GCA_910592015.1. Lineage (NCBI taxonomy): Eukaryota > Fungi > Glomeromycota > Glomeromycetes > Diversisporales > Diversisporaceae > Diversispora > Diversispora eburnea. The sequence continues at coordinate 10,876 of CAJVPK010000385.1, read as the reverse complement.
AATAATGAAACTACAATTTTTGCAATTTTAAGTAATGGTGTAAATCTAGATATTTTTAAATTATTATTAAAATAATATAAATAAAAAGTATAAATAAAAAAATAAAAAACATTTATTAATTAGGCATTGATTAAGAATTATAAAAAAAACAATTGATTTTCTTCCATGTTTTATACATCAAATAAATCTTTGTACTAGAGAAATTTTTAAAAAATCAATAGAATCAAATTATCAATAGATAAGGCAATAAAACTTGCATCATTTTTTAGAAATCCAAACAATAAGTATTTTATTTCAAAATTAAAAAACCAACAATATGAAGAATATAAAAATATTTCACAATTGTTACACCAGGAGAAACTTGCTAGAACAGTTATTATCATATTTGTGTCAGTATTTTGAAAACACAAATATAAATAATTTAATAAAAATTAATCTAAATAAAAATAAATAAATATTTTTTTTTTATTATTTAGATTTTAGCAATTAAATTTGAACTACCAATCATAGAAACTTGACAAATGTGAGAGAAGATTTATAAAATAATTAGCTCGTCTATATACATATTGTAAGATTCTTAATATGCTAGAAAGTGATAAAGAAGCATACATTGGTCAATTTTGGAATAATTATTCTAATTAAATTTGGTTACTCGATTGATTAAAATGCAATATTTCATTTTTGAAAACCTCTAGTAGAATCGAAGGTTTTCAAAAACCTTTTGGCGAAAGTTTAATAATTAACTGTGTGGTGTTACACCTGTCGAATATTAATTTTATGTGAATTATAAATTATATTGTTTATTATATTTATTATGTATTGTATTTATTATTTATTACATTTTTATTACACTTATTATTTATTGTTATTTTATTATTATATTATTACACTTATTATTTATATCTTAAATTATTTGAATAAATAAAGTTATGCTTTGAGTTCTTGGAAAAATATCACATGTATTTCTATTTTGATCGATTATTTTACTTGAGTTAGATCAGAGAGGGAAGATTAAATAATAACTTAAATTTTCATAAAAAAAAATGAAAAAAATAGAATTATTTCTTTTAATCAATTTTCTTTTGAATTCTAAAATTTCCAGGATATCTCAATGAAACTAATGGATATACTTTGGTTGGTATATTATTCCAATGTGACACTACTGGATACTTTACACCATTTACTGAAAATGCCAAATTTCTTTCTCTTTCTCCCATATTCAAATGTACTCTTATCTTAGTACCTTGCTCAAATGGTGGACTTCCATAATTTATTACTTGTTTGTTATTACTAATCATTCCATTATTTCCCAATATCCACACTTTTGAATCATAATCTGTACATTTAAAATTTGTTACATCACCTTCACCACATATTCCTACCCAATCTGATGAACTAGGACGTTCGATGATTATATCCCATTCGTATAATCCAATATCTGTAATTGGTTGTGATGCTCGAACTCGTTCATTAAATTTTATAGTGCTGGAGGTTTCAACTTTATATCCATCATCAGAAATATCTTTTAATAAATAAATAGTTTAATTAATTTATTAATATAAGATATATTTGATATAATAAAATACAATATAATTAATTAATGAAATTATTTATTTATTAATATAAATAGATATTTAACTTATTTAACGAAATAATAATTAATTCCCACCTAAATTTGGACCACAAACGCTTATATCCCAGGTAAAATCTATTTGTATTTCCTCTTCTTCCAATTTTATTGTTGGTTCTTGTTTTACTTTGTATCTGTATGCTTCTATAATCAGTTCAAATGGTACTATATTTAATGGTTCAATAATTTCCGCCAATATATCACCACTAATTAATTTAATATTTACATATTTTAGCATTGGTGTTATCTTTTCGGTTAATTTTTTTTGAAATGATATTAGGTCAATATTTTCATGTTTAATAACTTGTCCATTTTCTAAAATTTTATCAAGTGGTAGCAAACATGCTTTGGTTTTTGTAAGTACGTCTTCCGAGACTTCCTGTGAGACTTCATTTGCTGCATGTAAAACAACATACCTGAATATGGTATATTGATTCTTTGCCAGGGATATTTTATTCTCTGTACAATACTTAAACAAAAACTGAAAAGCTTTTGATGATAAACTTCCAAATGGAATTTCTTCCAGAGGTATTTTCGTTACATACTTTGCCAATAGATTAGTAAGAGGTTGATCTGAGTGTCCTTCAACTACCTTAGTTAATAACTCAGGTGAAACATTTGAAACATTGGAGTTATTACTTAATATTTCCTCCAACATATTAATAATATGATCTTGTAAAATCGGTAATTGAAAAAAATCAGCTGCGGAATATGCATCAATTAGAATTTCTAAAGATAAATCTTCATTATCTCCATTGGTATAATTTCCTGTATATATAAATTCTAAAAGTATTTTCATCACTTGAGAATCATATACTAAATTGATTTCTTTTTCATGCGATTCTTTCATTCCATTGAATAATAAACAATCAAGGACCTCCGAACGAGCAGCAAGGATAGATCGACAGCCATAAAATTTTTCTGAATCAGCACAGGTAATTATAATGTCACTATACTTGGAATTATTAATAAGAAGCCGGAGATCTTGGGAAAGTGATGATCCACGAGTCATTCTTTAAAAAAGGATGTCTTTATTCTAAAAATGCTTTTTTTGTATGTGAGACAAAGATATGACCGGAAATCTTGATAAATCATTATTATATACTGTATATATCAAGAAATCCCGCAGTAATATATTAGATGAACATTTTATATTAGATGAACATTTCATTTTTCTGATAATCTTGGAATATAGCAAGAATTCGGAAACATTAATTGAAGACGTAATATATTTTATTAATAGAGGTGATATTCTCTGTTCTGTTATTAATGATTATGTCAATTCTCACTGATTAGATAATTTCTAACACCGGAAATTTTTATTTATAATTGATAATCTAGCTTTCTATTTTCATTCCTTTAAGAAAATATGTGAATTAGAACAAGAAACAAGGTAAAACATCATCATTGTTCTAATCAAAATTCCAAGACTTTCTATCCAAAAAGATAATGTATTTTCTTTAACAGGTAGTACTGATGCAATAGATTTTATAGAAAAATAGAATGTATAAATTAACTGTTAAAGGAAAAAATGGATAAATTTAAAAATATCTCTTCAGAATCACAAGTAAGATGGATGGTAAGTGTTAAATAATCGACAAATTCGTCATTTGGCTTTATTTAATTAATTAATTTTTTTTAATGAAATTATAGAAAGAATAATATCAAATACAGGAAAAATTTTTTGAAATCTTAATTAAATTTTAGTACGCTTTGGTTTATTTTTAAGGTATGATTGATTAATATCGTGCGTGCATATATTATGCATATTGGAATTAAATGTTCAGAAGAAAGTGATGAAAAAATATTCCGTTCTATTTCATGTTTATGGAGGGACCCGTTTCAATAAAATAAAATAAAAATTACTATAGATTGTTATTTATTCTTTAGCTTCTTCAAAATTAATTGTAGTAACTGTAGATACCGGGGGTGTTGGATGTAAAGGATGAACATTTTGTTTTTATATAAGAAGACATTTTAGGTGAATATGAATTAATTGATTCCTAAATATTATATTATGTTGATTAAGTAGAATTGGTTATCTGGGTTGATAATTTGATGGTTTTCTTATTACAAAAGTTATTGGTAATTGATTAAAGGTATTTTCTATTTACACTGACTTGACATTATATACATTATATGAACGCACGCACCTACATTTAATTTTGAAGGTTATGAAAATGTTGCTATGATTGATTCAATTCCGATGATGGTAATAATAATAATAATAATAATAATATTATTATTATTATTATTATTATTATTATTATTATTATTATCTGTATTTTTTTTTTAATTATTAATTATACTAATACGAATATACAATATTTCAAAATTTATTCATTCAAATCATTCAATTCGGATAATGATAAGAATTATAATTTATTAATTTCTCTAATTTTAATAGTTCGCTTTTTTAATTTAGTTGATAAATTCACTCTTGCATCTGTTCGTGAATATCGTGTACAATTCTATATGAGGTAAATTTTATTATTATTATTATTTCTTTCTTTTTGTATAATTGTATAGGCGAATATTGATTTTATTATATTTATGCTTACAAATTTTATTTTTTTTCAAAATTTTTTTTGTATAATCATGCTAGAAATGATTTATACATTTTTCTTATTTTATTTTTAAATTATTTAATGCAATAAATTTTATAATAATATTTATCATATTAGACTTATTTATTGGATGTTCAATACATAAATCAAATAATTTATATTTCTTTCATTGTCAATGGAGCCTTCATTTTTCAAACAAACCAATAAGCAAGATCAGGTAGGTAGACATCATACAGGATGTGTTTGATGTTGACTTTTAAGGATTGCAGTTTAGGTCAAATGTATCAATGAAAAATAACAAGTTTTTGAATATGAAGTGCCTTGTGGGTATGTGTATCAATGGCAAGATAATGTCAACACGTTTAACATGTTTATTACTATGCATAGAATTCTTGTTAATTTTTATTGTACTTTTTTTTTATATTCCCAACAATGGTAGGTGCTGTTCCAAGTCCTACTCCTAATAGCCATTCAATAGTAGTTGATGGCTTGTTCCTTGATTTGAAAATATTTATCATTTTCTAGTTCAACTTGAAATAAGGAAAAAAATTTTCTCCAACTTGCAATAGCTCCAAATTCACTTTATATCTCAAATCCTGTTGTTTCTCACCCAGGTCCTTCTCAGAGTGATGTAAATATATCTTGAATTTAATGCATATTTGTTTTAAAGAGTTATTCCTTGATATTAATATATTTATCTAAGCCCACATGCCAGGATTGTGAGAACCTCCAATTAACCTGATCTTGGATCAATGTGGAGATGAGAACCTTACATGTTTGGTGTCAAGCTTCATAAACCAAGAATACTCTAGGCAAAATACAGCTAGGCTCTGGATCCAAGGAGCAGGATATCAAGAGTAACCCATCTGTAATTGTTATTTTTTATTTTTTGTACTAAATCCTTTTCTTAAAATGTATTCTAGTAGAAATTTGGTGTTCCCATATCCATCCAAAAAATCCATCATAAACAAACAAAAGTATAATTAAAATAATAATTCAAAATAATTTATTTATTTTATTTTCTAATATTTGTATTGTGAATAACTTAAATGATGACTAGCATTAATTATTAAGTTTTTTTATCCATTAATTAGAATTTTCTTATTTCTCTTTCTCTCATATCGATGCAAAAAATATAATAACTAATTTTGTTAAGACGATTGAAGAATTTTTTATTTGTCTTTAACACATCAAAGAATTCAGTGGAAATCTCGAGAATAATTTTTTCTTGGGATTTACAAAATAAAAAACTTTATAATTATGTCAGACATTTTGGTAACTTTCGAAATTATGTAAACTTTAAATGTATCATAGAATTACTTAATTTTTAGCTAATTAATACTTAATCGTATAAACTGTTCTGATCTATTAAATATTTCTTAGATAGTTTTTTAATCATCCCATCAGAATACACATTGGTATAACAATAATAAAAAATTCAAAAAATGTATTAAATGTGCATAAATTTTATTTATGCTTTATCAAAGTACTGTATAAGATTAAGATAAAATTATAAATTCATTGGATTTTATATTTATTTGTAATAAATATCAAATACCAAGAAATAAGTCGAAAAAAAAAGGAACGGAAGCTCGAATTCAATAATGTAAATGCATTATTTGATTTTAACATATATAAATTTTTATTTACATTAACCACCAAATTCTACCATTAAAGAAAACTTGCGTTACTCAAATAGTACCACTTAGTTATTATCAACTTTGTAATCTTTATTAGGACCGAAAGAAGAGTGAGGTGCAACAAGCAATTCTGATCTGTTACATTATAAATATACAGTATAATTATTTTATATAGTAATATTATAATTATGTGAAGGCTCAACAATAATTACAAGAATTTGTTTTTCTTGTCATTAGGTTGGGTCGGAAATTAGAAAAAAAGAAAGTTTTTGGCTACTTTCATGGCATTTTTCGGATGTCCGTACTTTTAACAACATTATTGGAAGGATTTTTTGACAAGAAATCTTAACAAAAGCAATCAGATGGTATGTATAAAGAGTGTACAAGAAGGATGAAAAGATACCAAACATTCAAAATCGGATACAAATACACCGTAAAGAAGCAGCAAGAGTTTTAAAAATAATAAAAAATTAAAATAGAAATGCATGTCTGTCATTATAATAGGAATCTGATGTTTCCTCAAGAAAAAGTTTTATTTTTATTATTAAATATAATAATAAATTGAAAATAATAAAGGTTTTTAACAATAGTTGACAAATACGTGATCAGTTTTAATGTTCATCCATTCATCGAGGAATTTACTGCTACTACTACTAAAATCAGTATTTGAAGGAAATAGTAAAGGATGAGGTAAAGAATGAGGTAAAGGTTTACTTGTAAGGCATTCCTTACAGGTAGGGTTGTTATCGGTTCAGTTCAGTTTAAAGTTTGTCAGTTGGACCTTTGAGTCAAATGAACCACGGTTTTAACTTCGGTTCAACCATCGGTTCGAACTGGTTCAGTTCAAACATCAGTTTAACCATCAGTTCAACTATCAGTTCATTGATTCAACTATCATTAAAATCATAAAAAATTTTCTTTATTTTTTAATTAATAATTTGACGTAGAGATGTTCTATTTTGATAAAATAGCTACCAAAATGTTTGCCTCGATGAGAGGAACCCATTGAGCTTTAGATCACAAAAATTGGATTACAGGTTAGTGAAATATCTCTGAATAACATGAAAATTATAATACTGATAAATATCTAATGGTGAAATATTAACTTTGCATAGAGACATCCAATTTTAATGAAACAACTACTAAAATGTTCACCTCAATGAGAGGAATCTAATGATCTATGTATTGCAAAAATTGGAACACAGGTTAGTGAAATCTCTCCAAATAACATGAAAATTTCAATAGATTTTATCTACTGATAAATATCTAATTGTGAAACATTAACTTTATGTAGAGAAGTCCAATTTTGATGAAATGACTATCAAAATGTCACCTTGATGAGATATTAAATTAAATTTCAGTTGAACTATTAGTTGAATAATTGGTTAAATTATCAATTGAACTATAATTTTATTATAATTCAAGTTTGCATTTTTTCTAATAATTTCATAATTACCACTGGATAATTTTGTGTTATAGCTTATCTCTATAAGTTTACAATTTTGGATCATAATATCTACCAAAATTTTGAAAATAGTTTCTACAAATTTTATTACAATTATTTATTTGCCAACAAATGTAGTAGTTGAAATTTTTGTCAGTTAAATTTTCAATTCTGTTTAAATCACTAGTAAATAATTTGAATGTAAATCAAAATTATCTTCATTCACATTTGTATCAATTTATTTTGATATTCCTTAATTTTTGAAATTCCAATTTCATTTTAATAGCAATATTTAATAGAATATTGTTTAAATTCATTATTTTTTCTAGCTAATTTTAATATCACTAAAATACTTTTTCTTCATCTTTAGTTGTTTCAATTCCATTTTCATAACAATGATCAAGATGATTTCATAAACCACTGAAATGCTTTCTGCTCATCTTTGGTTGTTCCAATTCTATTTGATAAGAAAATCCACTTTTTTTACATAATTATTAGATGTAAAAGTCCAAAATAATCACATGACCTACAAAACCCTACACCCCAAAAAAAGAGGACCCTTATGCTATGCCCTGTTTAGAATTTTATCCTGTTCATAGAGGGTACAGACTCTTATACTATGTTCCCTCCAAATTTTATTGGTCCATAATTTAACAGGTGATCATAAAAATTACATGTGTTTAATTCATGTAACAGATTTTAGGACAAATATTGGATGACAAATGTGGTTTTCACATGTAAAAAAATTCTAAGTTCCTAGGATATTTAATAAAAATCAATATTCAAAGGGTGTGATACAAGATAATAAATAACTCACCTCTGATAAACCCTAACTATAACCCATGCATTATGGTAGTTACACAATAATTGACATGGGAAGAATAGGATAAGAATCTATACCTCCTGAAATAGGTTATCTAAAACTGTGTCTATCACAGGATTTTCTGTTGACTATGGCCAATCAAAATTGTGAATTTTTGTTTATTCAGCCTGATGAAGAAAAAATATGAAAAACACTAAAAATACAAGAAATAAATGTCTTAGTGCATTAATAAAAAATGTCAGAGAGAAAATTTACATATAATATCTACTTAAATCCTAATCCTAATATTAATTAATTATGTGATAGACACTGTTAGACATCTTCCTAATTGAACCACTCCTATGTAAATCTTTGAAATGACTACTGACTATTAATAAATGTAAACGTTATGTTATCTTTTGAAACGTAAGTTTAAAATATAAACTATTTATTATATAAATAAGAAAATTTAAAGATGTACAGGTATAAAGGAGCTTCATTTTCATAGAAATTTCTCATATTGTATATCATAGTATAATAAAAGTGCACATGTATAATGGAGTTTTATTCATAGAAATTTCTCATTGTGATATAATAAGAAGATTTAAAGGTGTATATATACTATATAATTTATAGAAGATTCTCATTACATTATAAATAAATTATCTTTTATTACGCTTCCCTTGAATGGTTAAATTTATTATTATTTGAAGATTATTTTTTACAAGATATTAAATACTAGGATCAATGTAATTTCTTGAACTAATAAATTTCTCATTACATGTAATAATAAATTATCATTATCATTACATTAAAGATATATATTTGATAAAAAATTATTTGATTTATTCTAATCTGTTTCTCGAAAATATTTTCTGATTACCTAAATTTGGCTTTTTCTCAAATAATAATTCATACGCTGAGTGATAAATAAATTATTCAAAATAAATCAATATAAATTAATTAATAAATTAATTGATATTTAATTGTGGATAAAAATATTAAAAGTATAAAGTGAGAGTTGATATTTTAAATAAATAACAAATATCTTATTAAGCTTTATGCATCATTAAGAAGCTTAAATACTGATTTTAAGTTCTTTATATAAATGTTTATGCCTTTTATATTTTAATATTTATATTTATATTTTTAAAATATTTTACCTTCTGATATTTGATTTGTGATCTTAGATAATTGAATTATTTTTTTTTTACTTACCTATTTGATCTTGAGTTCGCAATTATTATATTCTTCAAATATTTTTTAAAAAACCTTTTTATTTTTCCTTGAGATCTGTTCTATAGTTCTAGATATTATGGATTATATATAAATTTAAATATATGCTTAATGTGTATTTTAATAAATAAATTATGAAAAATTTTATTATGTTTATAATGAATAAAAGTAAATAACTCTCATTTGATAACATGTGATTATCATGTAGAGAAGAAACCTCAGTTGATTGTTCTTTTTAACTCTATTGACTATTGTAAACTTTCATAACTGTTTATCAAAACTATGCTATGTAATCATAATACAAACTGCGGGAATAAACAGATGAAGACAGTATTAATTGCCAATATTGCATTGTTGCAAGTGTGAGGATTAACAATAACAAAATGCATAACAATATAACAATTTTAAAATTAAAAAATAATAATACCAAGGGTTGAAAAATTTTAATGGCAATAAGGAAAAAAAGAGTAGATTAATTACTTATTAATGTGATTGAAAGAATAATTACATGTCACTATAAAATTTTAGAATCTTCGAAACTGAATGTGTACAGAAAATAAAAAAGTAAGGCGTTCCAATCTCCAAATTCTGAACAAAGAAAATTTTATCTCGCCAAAGAATTAATTTCACAATTTCTTGTAGCCTGATGAGGTAATGCATCTTATTGATGAATATGATATAGTATACTTATCACAGTTTAAATACAATTGGTGGTGCCATTCAACTACCTTTATTAAGTATTGTTATAAATGTAAGTTATAAAAAAATATGAAATGTTTAGCTTTAATAGATTATGTTTACATTATTCAACTGGTTATTTTTAGGCTCTATCTATTCTTGTCATTATTCACAGTAAAAAATATTATAAATATTATACATATACAAAATATTTTTATAAAAAGTCTCATGTAAGTTGATTAACTACATTTATCAAAGTATAAATAATAATTTATACAGTTAAAAATGCTAAACTTGTTATGTTACTCACATAAAGACAATTTTAACATAATTTCGTATTAACACTGAGTGTCATTTCTAAAATATTATTCATAGAAAATTCTTGACAATAAAAATGAAAATGATAAAAATAGAAATTATAGTTGAGATGCAAAATACAATAAGAAATTCAAAATAACATAATATTTTATTAAATTCTATTTGGACTTTGTTTAGCATTACAAAATACATAGTTTCATAAAATCGTCAAATTGACTTGAAATTTTTTAACTAGCTACAAATTTTCTTTAATTCAACTAGTTTACAAAATTTTTATTTTATTTTATTATGTGATCAATTTTTGAAGAATATTTTTGTTTTTGAAGAATATTGTTATCTGTGTAAACCTTCTACAATTTACAAAGACAATGGGTGAAATAATACTAAAACTAATAAACAAAACTAAATAAAACTATAAGAATTACTAATTTCAAGATAAAATAATCACAATACAGGGGTTTATATGTAGAAGGAATTAAGTACGATCAATTATGAAAGAGACGTATTTACTATTAACAGTGGTATGAAGACTTGTTAATAGGAGCAACAGTTTATCAATTA
>CAJVPK010000384.1:0-35629 GCA_910592015.1 Diversispora eburnea | reverse complement strand
AAGTTATTATTATTAGATGTTAAATAGTTTGAAATTATGATTTAATTATTATAAATAAACCTAAAAATGCTCACAAGATAATAATAATTATTTTGCAAAAGTTATGAAATTATATTAGACATTAAAATAATTCTAATTATTATTAAATAAATTGAGATAATACTCACACACTGTGATAAATTATAATGCATTAATTAATTATTGATTAGTGAAAGGTTATGAAGTATTTTTTAGATATAAATAATTTGAAATTATGGATTTTAATTATTATAACTCACCTACTGTGATATGATAAATTATAATGCAATGCAATTAATTAATGATTGGTCAATTAACATAAGGTTATGAAATACAATTATGAGTTAATTATTACAAATTAATCCAAATAATACTCACATGCTGTAATAAATCATAATAAAATTAATTAACAATTGATTAGTTAAAAAAATATTATTAGAAAATGGTTGGATTTTAATTATACTCACATACTATGATAAATTAGAATGAAGTAATAAAAATTTATTAGTGAAATTTATCATATTATTAGATGTCAAAATAGTTGTAAATTGTGATTTTAATAAATAAATCTATAATACTTACATTCTGTGATAAATTACAATGCAATTAGTTAATAATTGATTAGTGAAAGGTTATAAAATATTATAGGTATAGAAATTATGAATTATTATAAATAAATACTCACAAACTGTAATATTATCAATGCAATTAAATAATAATTGATTAGAAAAGGTTATGAAATATTATTGGATATTAAAACATTTTGAAATTGTGATTTTAATTATTATAAAAAAATCTAAATAATGCTCACAAGCTGTGATAAATTATAATGCAATTAATTAATATAATTGAATAGTAATGGTTATGAAATATTATTAGATATTAAATAGTTTGAATTTATGATTTTAGTTATTGTGGATAAATAATACTCACCTCCTGTGATAAATTATAATAAATTATTAATAATTGATTAATGAAAGGCTATGAAAATATTTTAAATTGTTATAAATAAATCTAGATGATACTCACCTACTGTGATAAATTATAATGTAATTAATTAATAATTTAGTAGCAAAAGGTTATGAAACATTATAAGATGTTAAAAGAGTTTAAATTATAATTTTAGTTATCATAGATAAGACTAAAATAATACTAACATGCTACAGATAAATTATAATGCAATTAATAATAATTGATTAGTGAAAGGTTTGAAATATCATTAGATGTGAAATTATGATTTAATTGTTATAAATAAATCTAAAAAAAATACTTACTAGCTGTGATAAATTGTAATGCATTAATTAATAAAAGATTATAAAATATTATTAGATGCTAAATTAGGTTGAAATTATGATTTAAATTATTATAAATACAGTAAATCTAAATAATACTCACGGTCTGTGATAAATTATAATATGATTAATTGATAATTGATTAATGAAAGGTCAGATTATAATATTATTAGATGTAGAAATTATGATTTTAATTATATAAATCAATACCCAAGTCTGTGATAAATTATAATAATAATTGGTTAGAAAAAGTTTATAAAATTATGATTTTAATAAAAAAAATCTAAATAATACTCACGCGCTATGATAAATTATAATGCAATTAGTATAATTGATTAGTTAAATGTTATGAAATATTATTAGATGTTAAATACAGTGGACCCTCTACAAGCATCCCCTCGGGACCATAAAAACCAAAAATAAAAGGTGTGATTATAACCATATAGAGGAATTTTTATATAGTATTACTTAGTGTTGGTCCTCATGAATGGTGTGTTTATAAGTGGGGATTTATATGATTTGATTGTACAGGGGGTGACTATAGAGGAGGTCCACTGTAGTTTGAAATAATGGTTCTAATTATTATAAATAAATCTAAATAATACTTACTCCCTGTGGTAATTTTAATGCAATTAATTAATAATTGATTAACCAAAGGTTATGATATTAAAATTAATTATTATGAATATTACTCACGTGCTGTGATAAATTATAATGTGGTGAAAGATTTCAATATTAGATGTTAAAATAGTTTGAAATTATTATTCTAAATAATACTTACTCCCTGTAATAATTATAATGCAATTAATTAATAATTGGTTATGAATGATGAAATATTATTAGATATTAAAATAGTTTACGATTGTGATTTAAATTATTACAATAAATCCAAATAATACTCACAAGCTGTGATAAATTATAATGTAAGTAATTAATAATTGATTAGTGAAATATTATTAGATGTTAAAATAGTAAGACACTATGATTTTAATACTCACTACCTGTGATATTATGATGCAATTAATTAATAATTTATTAACAAACGATTATAAAATATTATTAAATGTTAAAATAGTTTGAAATTATACTTTTAAATTATAAATCTAAATAATACTCACACACTGATGCAATTAATTAATGGTTGATTAGCAAAAAGATGTTAAAAAAATTTGAAATTATGCTTTTAACTAATAATACTCTACTCACGTCCTGTGATAAATTATAATTCAATTATTAATGAAAGTTTATGAAACTATTTCACTATTTTAATTATTATTAAAAATCTAAATGATACTCACCTACTGTGATAAATTATGAAGTAACTAATTAACAATTTATTAGCAAAAGGTATTAGACGTTAAATAGTTTGAAATTAAATTTTTATAAATAAGTATAAATAATACTCACCAACTATGATAAATTATAATGTAATTGATAATGATTAGTGAAAAAAATATTATTAGATAAAATAGTTTGAAATTGTGATTTTAATTATTATAAATAAATCCAACAAATACCCACCCCCTGTGATAAATTTCAATTAATAAATAATTGACTTGGTGAAAGTTACAGTTATGGATTTAATTATTATAAATAAATCTAAATAATACTTACCACCTGTGATAAATTATAAATTAATTAATAATTGACCAGTAAAAGGTTATGAACTATTATAAGATGTTAATTTTCTAAATAATCTAAATAATACTCACAAGCTGTGATAAATTATAATGCAATTTATTAATAATTGGTTGACAAGAAATATTATTAGATGCTGAAATTATGATTTAAAATTATTATAAATAAATCCAAATAGTACCCACGTCCTGTGATAAATTATAAAGATTAATTAATAATTGATTATTGAAAGGTTATGAAATATTATTAGATGCTAAAATAATTTAAAATCGTGATTTTAATTATTATAAATAATAACTCACCAACTGTGACAGATTATAATGCAATTAATTAATAATTGATTAGTGAAAGGTTATGAAATATTATTAGATGTTAAAATAATTTGAAATTAATTATTATAAATAAATCTAAATAATAATCACCAACTGTGATAAATTACAATGTAATTATTAATAATTGATTAGTTAAAATGATTTTAATTATTATAAATAAATCTAAATAATATAAATAATACATACATCCTGTGATAAATTATAATGTGATTAATTGATAATTGATTAGTGAAATGTATGAAATATTATTAGATGCTAAAAGAATTTGAAATTGTTATTTTAATTATTATAAATAAATAAAATAACACTTACTTTCTGTGATAAATTATAATGCAAACAATAAATAGTTGATTTAAATGTTAAATTATGATTTGAATTATTAATAAATTTAAATAATGCTCACATGCTATTAATAATTGATCAGTTATGAGATACATATTATTAGATATTTTAGATATTAAAAAGTATGAAATTATGATTTTAATTATTATAAATAATGCTTACATGCTATGACAAGATATAATGCAATGCAATTGATTAACAAAAGGTTATGAAATATTATTAGATTTAAAATAGTTTATTTTAATTATAATTATTATAAATAAATTAAATAACACTCACATGCTGTAAATTATATGCAATTAATCAATAATTGATTAGTAAAAGGTTATGAAATATTATTAGATGTTAAAATAGTAGAAATTATAATTTTAATAATACTCACAACCTGTGATAAATTTATGTGATTAATTAATAATTTATTAGTTATGAGATATTAAAATATAGTCGACCCCCTCTATAGGCACCTCCTGTATAATCATATGATATAAATCTACCGTTATAAGCACACCTTTTGTAAAGAGCGATACCTATCAACACTATGTAAATAAACCACCATAATCACAGGATTTTTATAATCACACCCTTTTGGAACCAATTCTTAGTAATTCTATATAAAATCCTCTATATGGTCACTTTCATTATAATCACACTTTTTATTTTTGGTCACGAGGGTTGTGCCTATAAGAGGGGTCGACTGTTATGATTTTGATTATTATAAATAAATCTAAATAATACTCACCACCTGTGATAAATTATAATGCAATTAATTAATAATTGATTAATGATAAGTTATAGATATTAAAGTAGTTTGAAATTATGATTTTAATTATTATAAATAAATCTAAATAGTACTCACCACCTAAATAAATTATAATGCAATTAATTAATAATTGATTAAAAAAAGGTTATTAAATATTATTAGATGTTAAAATAGTTAGAAACAATGATTTTTAATTATTATAAATAAATCTATTACTCAGGCCTGTGATAAATTATAATGCAATTGATTGATAATTGATTAGCAAAAGAATATGAAATATTATTAGATGCAAAACAGTTTTGAAGTTATGATTTTAATTATTATAAACAATACTCACCCTCTGTGATAAATTATTAATGGGAAAAGGTCATGAAATATTATTAGATGTTAAAATGGTTTGAATTATGATTTTTTATTATTATATATAAATTTAATAATAATACTCACATCCTGTGATAAATTATAATGGAAGTGATTAGTGAAAGTTACGGAATATTATTAGATGTAAAAATAGTTCGAAATTATGATTGTAATTATTATACTTACCAACTGTCATTAAGTGTATTACAATTAATTAATAATTGATTAATGAAAGGTTATGAAATATTATTAGATGTAAAATTGGTTGAAATAATGCTTTTAGTTATTAGAAATAAATCTAATAATACTCACAAGCTGTGACGAATTATAATACAATTAATTAATAATTGATCAGCGAAAGGTTATTAGATGTTATAATAGTTTGAAAATATAATTTTTAAAAAATAAATCTCAATAATACTCACATACTTGACAAATTATGATGAAATTAATTAGTGAACATTATTAAATGCCAAAATAGTTTGAATATGATTTTAATTATTGTAAATAAATCTAAATTATACTCACAATCTGTGGTAAATTATGCAATTAATTAATAATTGATTAGTAAAGGTGAAGGCTATGAAATATTATTAGATGATATTAAAATAGTTTGAAATTTTGATTTTAGTTATTATAAATAATACTCACTCCCTGTGATAAATTATTAATGTAAAAGGTTATGAAAATAAGATATTAAAATTCTTTGAAATTATTATTTTATTTATTACAAATATTACTCACAAGCTGTTACAATTAATTAATAATTGATTAGTAAAAGATTATAAGATGTTATGATAGTTTGAAATCATAAATTCTAAAGAATAAATTTAAATCATACTCACATTCTTGATAAATTATGATGAAATTAATTAATGAATATTATTAGATGCCAAAATAGTTTGAAATTATGATTTTAATTATTGTAAATAAATCTAAATGATGCTTACATCCTGTGATAAATTATATGCAATTAATTAATAATTGATTAGTGAAAGGTATGAAATATTATTAAATATTAAAATAGTTTGAAATCATGATTTTAGTTATTATAAATACTTACCAACTATGATAAATTATTAATGTAAAGGTTATGAAAATATTATTAGATGTTAAATAATTTGAAATTATTATTTTAATTATTATAAATAATTCTCACAAGCTGTTAATTAATAAAGGTTATGAAAAATTATTAGATATTAAAATGGGTTGAAATTATGATTCCAAATTATTATAAATGAATCTAAAGATACTCACATCCTGTGATAAATTATAATGTAATTAATTAAGTAAAAGATTATGAAATATTATTAGATATAAAAATATTTTAAAATTTTAATGAATCTAAATAATACTCACAAGCTGTTAAAAATTTATAGTGAAAGGTATGAGATATTAAAATTAGTTTGAAATTATGAATTTATTATTATAATAAATTTAAATAAATACTCACTATCTGTGATAAATTATTATACAATTGATTAGCAAAAGGTTATTAGGTGTTATGATAGTTTTGAAAATATAACTCTTTAAAAATAAATCTAAATAATACTTTACATGCTTGATAAATTATGATGAAATTAATTAGTGAATATTATTAGATACAAAATAGTTTGAAATTATTATTTTAATTATTGTAAATAAATCTAAATGATACTCACATGCTGTGGTAAATTATGCAATTGATTAATAATTGATTGTGAAAGGTTATGAAATATTATTAGATATTAAAATAGTTTGAAATTATGATTTTAGTTATTATAAATAATACTCACTCCCTGTGATAAATTATTAATGTTGTAAAAGGTTATGAAATATTATTAGATGTTGAAATAATTTGAAATTATTATTTTAATATAAATAATACTCACATGCTGTGATGAATTATAATACAATTAATTAATAATTGATCAGCAAAAGGTTATTTGTTATGATAGTTTGAAATTATAATTTTTAAAAAAATAAATCTAAATAATACTCACATGCTTGATAAATTATGATGAAATTAATTAGTAAATATTATTAGATGCCAAAATAAATTGAAATTATAATTTTAATTATTGTAAATAAATCTAAATTATACTCACATGCTGTGATAAATTATATGTAATTAATTAATAATTGATTAGATATTATAAAATAGTTTGAAATTATGATTTTAGTTATTATAAATAATACTTCACTCCCTGTGATAAGTTATTAATGTAAAAGGTTATGAAAATATTATTGGATGATAAAACAATTTGAAATTATATTATAAATAATACTCACAAGCTATTAATTAAAAAAAGGTTATAAAAAATTATTAGATATTAAAATGGTTTGAAATTATGATTCTAATTATTTTAAATAAATCTAAATAATACTCACATGCTGTGATAAATTATAATGTAATTAATTATATTGGTAAGTAAAAGGTTATGAAATATTATTGGATTGAAATTATAATTATTATAAATAATACTTACAAACTGTAATAAATTATTAATGTAAAAGGTTATAAAAATTTTATTAGATGTTAAAATAATTTGAAATTAATTATTGTAAATAAATCTAAATAATACTCACGTCCTGTGATAAATTAATGCAAATAATTAATAATTGGTAATTAAAAGGTTATGAAATATTTTTAGATGTTGAAATTATGATTTTAATTATTATAAATAAATCGAAAAAATAACTCACAAGCTGTTAATAATTATAGTGAAAGGCATGAAATATTATTAGATATTAAATTAATTTGAAATTATGATTTTAATTATTGTAAATAAATTTAAATAAATACTCTCTGTGATAAATATAATGTAATTAATTAATAATTTATTAGCAATAGGAATATTAAAATACGTTAAACTTTTAATTATTATAAATAAATCTAAATAATACTTGCTCACTGTGATAAATTATAATAATCAATTATTAATTGATTAGTGAAATGTTATGAAATATCAGATGTTAAAATAGTTTGAAAAAGTTATTTTTTAATTATTATAATTATAAATAGTTCTAAATAAAATACTCACAATCCTAACCTGTAACAAAATATAATGCAAGCAATTAATAATTGATCAGTGAAAGGTTATGAAATATTATTAGGTTGAAATTATGATTATGATTTTAGTTATTATAAATAATACTCACTCCCTGTGATAAATTATTAATGTAAAAGGTTATAAAAATATTATTAGATGATAAAATAATTTAAAATTAATTATTATAAATAAATCTAAATAATGCTCACAAACTGTGATAAATTCAATATAATTAATAATTTATTAGTGAAAGGTATTATTAGATGTTAAAATGATTTTATAGGTAAATCATAACACTCACATCCTGTGATAAGTTATAATACAATTAATTAATAATTGATTAGCAATAGGAATATTAAAATAGTTTAAAATTTTAGTTATTATAATACTTACTCACTGTGATAAATTATAATATAATTAATTATTAATTGATTAGTGAAATGTTATGAAATATTATTAGATGTTAAAATAGAAAATATTATTTTAATTATTATAAGTAGATCTAAATAATACTTACATGCTGTGATAAATTATAATGCCATTATTTAATAATTGATTAGTGTAATGTAATGAAATATTATTAGATGTTAAAATAGTTTGAAATATTATTTTTAATTATTATACGTAAATAAATCAAATAATACTCACGTGCTGTGATAAATTATAATTGATTAAAGAAATATTATTAGATGTTAAAATAGGTTGAAAATATGATTTAATTATTATAAATAAATCTAACATTCTGTGATAAATTAAATTATATGAAATATTATCAGGTGTTAAAAATAGCTGAAATTATGATTTCAATTATTATAAAAATCTAAATAATACTCACATGCTATGATTAATAAAATGCAAGTAATTAATAATTGATTATCAATAGGTCATGAAATATTATTAGATATTAAAATAGTTTGAGATTATGATTTTAGTTATTGTAAATAACAATACTCACGTCCTGTGATAAATTATAACACAATTAATTAATAATTGATTATTGAAAGAAATATTGAAATTATGATTTTAATTATTATAAATAATACTCACCCCCTTTGATAAATTGTAATGTAATTGATTAAGAATTGATTATTGAAAGGTTATGAAACATTAAAAAATGTTAAAATAGTTTGAAACTATGAATTTAAATGTTAAAACAAATATAAATAATACTTACAAGCTGTGCAATTAGTTAATAATTGATTAGTGAAAAGTTGTGAAATATTATTAGATGTTAAAATAATGTTGAAATTATTATTTTAATTATTATTTATAGGTGATAATTATTAGATGAAAAATTTGAAATTATGATTTTTTTTATTTTAAATAAATCTAATTAATACCCACATGCTATGATAAATTATAATGCAATTAATTAATTAATAATTGATTAGCAAAAGATTCTAAATAATTGTAGATACTAAAATAATTTGAAATTGTTATTTAATTATTATAAATAATACTCACATGCTGTTAATTGTTAATTGTGAAAATCTATTAGATATTAAAATGGTTTGAGAATATGATTCTAATTATTATAATAATACTCACATCCTAATAAATTATAATGCAATAAATTAATAATTGGTAAGTAAAAGGTCATGAAATATTATTAGGTTGAGATTATGATTTTAATTATTATAAATAATACTTACGAACTGTGATAAATTATTAATGTAAAAGGTTATAAAATATTATTATATGTTAAAATGATTTGAAATTAATAATTATAAATAAATCTAAAAAATACCCACATCCTGTGATAAATTATAATACAAGTAATTAATAATTGGTAATTAAGAGGTTATGAAATATTATTAGATGTTGAAATTATGAATTGAATTATTATAAATAAATACTCACAAACTGTAATATATTATTAATGTAATTAATTAATAATTGATTAGTGAAATGTTAAGAAATTTAAATAGTTTGAAATTATGATTTTAATTATCATAAATAATCCAAAATAAATCAAAATAATACTCACAAGCTGTTAATAATTTATAATAAAAGGTATATAATATTATTAGATATTAAGATTAATTTGAAATTACGATTTTAATTATTGTAAATAAATTTAGATAAATACTCACTAGCTGTAATAAATATAATGTAATTAATTAATAATTGATTAGAAATAGGAATATTAAAATAGTTTAAAATTTTAGTTAGTATAAATAAATCTAAATAATACTTACTCACTGTGACAAATTATAATAATAAATTATTAATTTATTAGTGAAATGTTATAAAATATTATTAGATGTTAAAATAGGTTGAAAATATGACTTTAATTATTATAAATAAATCTAACATCCTATGATAAATTAAATTATATGAGATATTATCAGGTATTAAAAATAGGCTGAAATTATATTTCAATTATTATAAAAATCTAAATAATACTCACATGCTAGGATTAGAATTAATATAATGCAAGTAATTAATAATTGATTAGCAATAGGTTATAAAATATTATTAGATATTAAAATAGTTTGAGATTATGATTTTAGTTATTATAAATAACAATACTCACTTCCTGTGATAAAATATAACACAATTAATTAATAATTGATTAGTGAAAGAAATATAAAATTATGATTTTAATTATTATAATAATAGCTCACTCCCTGTGATAAATTGTAATGTAATTGATTAGTTAAAGGTTATGAAACATTATTAGATGTTAAAATAGTTTGAAATTACTCACAAGCTGTGCAATTAGTAAATAATTGATTAGTGAAAGGTTATGAAATATAAAATAGTTTGAAATTATCATTTTTAATTATTATAAATAGGTGATAATTATAATGCAATTGATTAATAATAATTGATCATTATTAGATGAAAAATTTGAAATTATGATTTTAATTATTACAAATAATACTCACTTGCTGTTATAAATTATAATTTAATTAGAAATTGAGGTCATGAAATATTATTAGATGTTAAAATAGTTCGAAAGTAATATCATAAATCTAAATAATACTCACGACCTGTAATAAAATATAATTAGAAATTGATTAGGAAAATTTATATCAATTAATAGTTAATTGCTTAGCCATCGACACTTTTTGTGTAATAACAATTAGATTATCCTTTAAACAAAATTAATACAACTTCACATTTTTACTTAATGTCTTAATGAAATGACATGCTGTTGAAATTCAAAGGAAGTTACAACAATAAGTGACCTTGTTGAAATTTCCTTTTTTTTGAATTTCGACGGGATGACAGTCATGCTGTAATATTCAACAAAACTTTTATAACATAAAATGATGTTGATAGCTAAGTGATTGTTGAAACTTTGATACTGAATTTAATACCCACATTTTGTGATGCACAATTGATTCTTGTTCAAAAACTTCCTGCCAAAAGTCTCAAAATCAAAAAGGACGGGTTTTTGAAAATATTATTTTATATACTGGCCTGGAGACAATTTCACGAGATGCTTGTTACGTTGCACAATTCTCAAAAATGGATCTATTTGTTATAAAGTCATACGTTACACGCAACAATCATTTCTGGTTCGCCGATCAGTCAGTAAATTTGAAAACTTTCTAATATAGCAATACTACAAAACGAATTGCTGAAATTAATGGTGATAAAGACACAATAATGAAAACCTTGAAAAGTTTGGGGACATATGATATCATATATATGTATATAATAAAGAAAAGATAATAATTACACAGCCTTTGACCAAAATTGAGACGACTTCAAATAAATTTTTAAATTCAGTGTGATTATAAATTCTAAATATTTAATACTCAGCAACTAATAAATTTTAAATAATAAATTTTAATAAAGTAACTTAACCAATACAAACTTAATTGTAATTAATAGCAATATTTTGAATATCGATCCAAAATCATCAATGAATATCGTCTCATTCAAAAAATCTAATCTTATTCCACCTACATTTGTTGAAAAATTCTTAAATCTGATCAATCATTATTAAATAATGAATTAATCCCGCTGGTCGAATTCACAACCAACGATCATCAGGTTCGAAATTAATATTCTATTATTTACAGGGAGAAGGTGAATCGATTCAAATTGTATCCAGATCTCAGTAAATAATTAAAATTATTATTATTATTATTATTATTATTATTATTATTATTATTATTATTATTATAATCATTATTTATAAGATTTAAAATAATTTATTAAATTTATTAATATTTTATATTTTAATATATAGAGAAGCTGAATATGATTTTACCAAAGTTCATGAAATATTTCATTGTTGTGATGTTTTTGGTGTTAAGGGATAACCTGGAAGAGCAAAAAGTGGTGAATTATCAATTTATCCCAAAGAAATAACCTTATTATCACCTTGCCTTCGCTCCTCAACAAGGATTTAAAAATCAAAGAATCACTTTATCACAACGTTATTTGGATTTAATAATGAATAAGGGTGTTCGAGAAAAATTTATCATTCGAACAAAAATTATCAATTATATTCTAAAATTTTTAAATAATTTAGGATTTTTAGAAGTCGAAACTCCTATGATGACATTTATAGTTAGTGGAGCAACCGCCAAATCATTCGTTACTCATCTCGCGAATTTTAAACGTCATATATTTATGAGGATCGCTCCGAATTATATTTAAAACAATTGGTAATAGGAGGATTTGATCAAGTTATGAAATTGGAAGACAATTTCGTAATGAATCAATTGAAATGACACATAATCCAGAATTTACTTCATGTGACTTTTACATGACTTATAATGATATGTATGATTCAATGATAACGGAAAATTTGTTATCAGATATGGTTAAAGAAATTATTGATAAACCAATAATTAAGAATCAATGTAACAACAAACATGAAAAATATAATAATAGAGGTAATGATAAAGATGACAGCGACAACAATGAAATAGATATATAATTAATTGTCTAGAAAAAATATTGGATATTAAATTTCCTTTATCACATGAATGGAGTACGGAAGCAATCAATAAATTTTTAGAAAATATTTTTATTAAACATAATGTTATTTGTAATCCACCAAGAACCAATTCTAGTTTATTGAAAAGGTAAGTTATAATATAGCATACATTTTTACTTTAATATGATATTGCATTTTAATATACTACATTACACACTAAACTATATTTAATTTATATACTAAAATTAATCCCTAATGCGATTTTTCACCATAATGTATCTATTATCGAAACGACATCGTTATTGAATTAATATTTCCGAAAGTGAAATTATAAATGCTTATACTGAATTAGATGATCCTTTTGAACAACGTGAAAGGTTTAATGAACAATTGAAAATTAAGAAATTTAAGGAAGCTAAAGATGATAAAGAAATTCAATTAATTGATGAAAGTTTTTAATATGGAATAAACGTAAGTTGTTTGTTGTTAATAGTAATATTATTAAAAATGTAATCTTATTGGGGTCGATCGATTGGCAATCAATTATTACTAATAATCTTATCATTACTTTTTAAAGATTACTCAAAACGTAATCATCTAGCTGCAAAAAATGATTTCAGGAATTACAAAATTAACAAAATTAGTTGATGAATCATTTATACTAGACTATCTTTATCTTCAACTTCAACATCGTAACTTTTTAATTGTTTTAATCACCAATTTTTTTATATGATTATTTTACATTTTATAAACAAAATCAAAAAAGTATGAACTTGATAAAAATTTTATCTCTTGATATATTTATTTCTCATTAAAATGAATAAAATTTTTATAATTCTTATATAATTAATACGATAATATGTTTTAAATTTAGAATTCCTATATTAAATAAATTAAAGTTGGGTCGACAATATAAACAAAAATGATCCGTTCACAAGAGGTTATAAAAAAATTTGCTGATTTTAGTATCCCTTTTGCAAAAAAACAAGTTCACACAATTCAAAGAATTGATTCAAATTTTTTTAAGACATTATTAAACCTTAAATTGATTATATTTTTTAATATAATTGGGGATAGAAACGCTCATCCAATGAAAAAGAATTGGAATTCCCGCCAAAGATGGAAATCCTGTTATTCTACATAACCCTGAAGCAAAAGTATGTGATAACTTAATAATAAAATCACATCTTACATCTTTTAAAAAGTTTTTGATCTTTCAGTTCACTAATGTTTCTACCTTAGATTTCTATCATCATCATCAGAATGTATTGATCGTCTTCCAATTTGGATCAAACGCACAACTCAAGATTCATTTGTAAGCAATGCATATGATGCTATTTTTTGGAATCCTCATGAGAAATGTGTGGAAAAATAAAATTTTTCCAAAGCCAGAATTAAGAATTGTGGCTCAAGAATACATCACAAAATGATTATATTTTATTTTTTATTTTTTATTTTTATTTTTATTTTTATTTTTATTATTTAGAATTATATCATGATTTATTAAAATGGTTCCAAATTAATGATAGATTTCTGGCTCTCCAAAGTTAGACTGACCTTTTAGGATAGATAAGAAAAGGCGAACATCAGATAGATGAATCCTATTGGATTTTCGGTTCGCATTCCAAAACATTTGGAAGGTAAATAGTGATTCGATAGTTGAGACAGTAAAACAGTTCTATTGTTTTTTAAAAGAGCCAGAATCAGCATTTTCAAAAAATTCGATTGTACTCGCATGATATTGTGGCCTCAGGTTTCGTTAACATCTTCGATGTGTAACTTCTAATGCATTATCTGGTACGGCCCATTCCAATACGCAAAATTGGAACCACATTTACAAAGGAATAACTGATCAGAACAAAAAGACTTCGTATGATTATTAATAAGAGCACCGATTCCAAAGATATCTTTGGGTTTTATATTCACCACAAGGAGATACAACTGCAACGTGGTTAAAAATGGCAATTGGTCAGAGCTAATGTGTCAGTGAAAATATAAAACACTTAAGGATGAATATACAGGAACGTGAGAGAGAATGAACCGTCTATAATTCTCATCTTGCACTAATATCTGAATTGGTAACTTAGAGTCTGGGTCTATTTCTGAACTAGACAATAGACAAAAACGGAAAAATTCATAAATCAAGAAAAAGGTTGAAATATAACAATGAAATTATTTTAGCATACAAATATATCCTCGAATTTTACAGTGTCTATTTCATTTTAACAAATTTTTTTTTTAATTGTTTTCGTGAATTTATTTAATCATCATATGAAGTACGAGAAGATGATAAGAGGTAGAGATTATGATAGAGATGAAATAATAATAAAATATTATTAGTTTTATGCATAATGTTTTATTGCCAATTTTTAGTGCAAATAACCCTTTTAATCGTAAAAAAAGAAACATTATTTTATGTTATTTAGCAACAGTAATTAAACAAACAAATAATAAAGAAACATGACCTGTGTGATGTATAAATTTAAATCGTTTCATCCCAGAATAAAGTTTATAACAAGAATAATGGTAATTAAAAAAAAAAAGAACGATATATCAAAATTTGTTTTAAATATATTTACCCGAATATATTTAGTAAGAAAAATTTATTCGTACAATTAATTATATTTACTCATCCTATAAATATCTCGAAGCTCAGATATATTAAATCATGTGCGTATATAGAAAAATTTAATAAATAATATATAAAGCTTTTTTTTTAGCGAAGGGTAGAATACAATAATTTAAATGAAATAATTTTTTCGAATCACGTGCGTTTTTATTATCACTATTGAAGGTTTGCAATATAGATAATGCTTTTTTTCATAATATGAAAGATGATTTTATTTTTATTGAAAGTAATATTCTTATTCATGACGGGATCATTAAATTTTAATGTTTTTGGGTTAACGTAAATTATGACTGAATCTTTAAAATTCCTTACAAATGCTCTTGGCCCAATTCAATATATTGTTCAATATTTGGAAATTTTTAACACAATTGGTAAAATTAAGAGTTCGGATATTTTCAGATTGGGAATTATTCTATGGGAAATATCTGGTGGCAATCATCCTTTCGAAATGGAATCTTGGTCAAATGTTGATTTGTTAAGTAATATTGTAAAAGGAAAAAGAGAAATGATTATATTTAGGACACCTCCTAAATACAAAGAAATATATACTGGTATAAATTTATAACAATTTATTAAAACTATTTATATTTATTATATAATAAAATTATATAAATTGAATCTAACTAACAAATTGCTGGAAACGCAATGGAAATTCACGACCAGACATTTCTCAAGTGGTTACAAATCTTTCCGAAGTCATTATCTCTGATGCAAGTTTCGAAAATGAAGCTCTTCAATCACAACCTCACAATGTTGCTGATGAAATCATTTCTGTTAAATTGGAAAAACTAAATTGTATGTTACATTTGTTATATTGTTTTACATGTTGTTGAATCCTATAAAATATTTATCAACTATAAAGATTCTCTTTATTAAGACAAAATGAAGAACTAAATATTCATTCAGATCCTCAATTTGTCAATAAGTCGGCAGAATTTGATGTTTCTATTAAGGATCTATTTATGATTTTTATTGATATCATTAAAAAAAAGTATGTAGAACAGCAACCAATTATGATGAAAAAATATATTAAAGAACATAAAAATCTCCAGTTGAAGTTCTATATGAAATGATTAACCATCTATCGCATTCTTGGTTCACTAGCATGATAGGATTTTTTTACAAGAATGGTATTGGGACTGTTACTGATAACCAAATGGCAACTAAATTCTTTAATATAGCTGCTAATGAAATAATTGATGCTCCTCCTCTAATTCCTCATCCTTAATGTAACTACACAATATCAACAAAGAAATTGCAACAATTCTTCTTGCAGATATGCATTTAGATGGCATAGGCGTTGAAAAAGATACGAAAAAGAATTTCAGATTTATTCTAAACTTGTTAATGAAGGGTCCTTTATAGCTTTGGCTGTAGTAGCATGTTATTATCAAAATGGATTTGGTGTTGAAAAAAACGAAGAAAGCCCATTTGAATTATATTTAAAATCTGCAGAGAAAGGACTTCCTGTAGTCCAATGTAGTGTTGGAGGAAGTTATGCGCTTGGAATTGGAACACAAAAAAGATGCAGCTAAAGGATTTTCTTAGTGTATGAAATCTGTTCTTGCTGGAAATATTGATTCAATATGTAATGTTGGGGATTTTTATAACAATGGTATAGGTGTGGATAGAGATTATCAAAAAGTATTTCAATGGTTTATAAAGGCTGCTGAAAAAGGAGATTCTACAGCTCAATATAATTTAGGAGATTGTTATGAAAATGTTTATGGAATTAATAAAGATCAAATAAAAGCATTTGAATGGAATAAAATAGCTGCAGTATCTAATGGTCAATATGAGGTTGGAACATGCTTTTATGAAAGATATGTAACTAAAAAAGATATTGTAAATGTTATCGACTGGCTAAATAAAGCAAAAGAAAATGGGAATATCGATGCCAATGAGTTATTAAAAGAAATCATAAATAAGATAAGTAGTTGTTAAAATATTAAATATTTCTGTAATGATTAAAAGATTCTTGCATTAAATCTTATTTGTCAGTAAATGCATTTCTTGAATGCAATATTTTATATAAAAATTTTCCAATTTTGTTTAACATCTTGTTGACACTGTAGTAATAATAATTAATTAATTTGAAATGAATTGAATTGATAGAATGTTAAGAAAAAGATAATTTTTTTTTATGTGAAAGATATATTGGCGTACATGAAATTTAATTAACGATTTTTCAAGATGTTTATAAACTTATTTATAAAATTAAAATAAATATTAGATAATATTGCAAATTCCAATTATTAATGTTAAATTGTAATTATAAAATTCACAAAAAAAGAATATGATTAATTTGCTCACCATCATACTAAATATTAAGCTTCAACGAAAATATTCTTTATTTGTATTTTGATGTTCGTCATATGATTTACTCAAGGATCTTTTTTAGTAGAATATCGTGATATGGAAAAAATTTTGTAAAGGTTTTAATTATTTTTTTTTATATCAGATATAATTATTGGAAACTCGATGAATTTCGTTACAATAATCCGATATGTTAAATTTTTAGACAGGCCACATACACAGAATGAAATATGAATATTTTAATGTATAATACAATTTAGGAAAAATTTATAATAAATATATAAATAAGTAAATAAATCAATGTCGTTAGAATATCAAAAAATTATCTTAAAAAAGAGATATTCTTTGATCACTTCATTGACATCCCAATCGGAAACACATGAAATCCATGGAATTCATCTTGGTTATCTGTATTTAAATGACTGTTAACGGGTGTAAGAACTGGTCATTCTTTCGTGAATTCTTTATTGAAATTGGAAGTATCAGTTGGAGAAGAATAAAATACCAATTTTCATATTAATAATTTAAATTAGTTTTTATATCACGACCAATATGTATCTGATCAAATTTTAAATTTACAATTAACGGGTAAAATGGAGGTAGAACTTTCTTATAAAACATATCTTCCCAGTTAACCCCTTTAAAGAATGATGATTTAATATCCTCATCATCATTTCTCTCTGAGCCAAGACGACTTTCTGAATCTCGAGTAATCAAATAATTTCGCTATATACATAATTGAAATTACCCTCTGCAATATTGAAACAGATTCCCTAAACATAAATTACCGGATTAAGAATCTCATCTTCCAAGATCGCATCAATATCTTACCTTCATCATTACCTCGGAGCGGCATTTCATATACCAATCTACTGCACTACAATAATGTTGTCCCAAAAGAATCTTAAAATTTCTCCAATTTTAATAACTAATCTTTTTATAAATATTATATTTTATCTCTGGTGCTGTAAATTCTGCGTTCCACAAAATATTTGTTGTGTTTCTGTGCCACATTTCTTCTTTGCAAAGACCATAGTCTGCAATTTTGATATGTCCGACAAACATAAGTAATATATGAATCCATTTTTTTTACCATTTTCAAGCCAAAAAGCGTACATTTCAAGCAGCCAATCGAGAACGTCATCCATTTTTATTAGGTACTTTTTTAAAATTTTCATTAAAACCAATAGGTTTTATGCGGCGGAAGTTCCACTAGCTTTAGAATATTTGCATAAGCAGAGTATTATATACCAAGATCTCAAACTTGACAATTATAGAAATTTATAACAATCCTCATAAAAATTCATTACATTTTTACAAACCTATTTGAATTGCGATAAATTCATACCTTTCTACTTCGTCATTTCAATGATAAATTCTTTCATTAACACTTTATAGCATAAAGTTGCTTAGAATATTTTTCTTTTCAAGCATATGATGATTTTTTTTAATCTGTTTTAAAGAGTTGACCGGTCTAATATTAACACCATGATGCATATTAGAGTGTACAAACGAACCTTGCCAAAGTTCCCTTTACCCAAAACAGCAAGAAAGTTAAAATCATCCAGGCAAATTTTACGGTATGCTTAATAAAAGAATTATCGGATTGAACTAGGGATTAGATGAGGGGGCTGTGTTTAGATTGATGTCGTAAATAAAAATATAAGTTATTATAAATTAAAACAATAAAAACTTATCATCAAATAATAATAATACCATTTGGATTTGCTGTGCTGGAAAGTTAGGAGGAATTCCTTATGATTGAAGAGGTAAAGTTATAACAGGCGTTTGACCATATCAATTACGGATTTCCTCAGTACCATAATAATCATATTATTTCGTTGAGAATATGGTATTTGGATTTTGGGAAGGAAGGAGACGAGAGTATTGATGGTCCTGTATTTCCCAACGCTTAACTCTTGACTACATTTAGAACGACTGAAATTCTTGCTATTCGAATTTGTTGGATCATCTCATTGGCACGTCTCATAGTCATTCTGCAAAAATCTAGTACGAGATGGGTGCATCTTGCATGACATATTATATTACATTCTGTAACCAAATTTGATGTTAATTAAATTAATGATAACAAAAAAGAGCTGACTTCACGGTACTCATATATGCCAGTACATCTCTTGGTACTCCTTTTTCCAAGAAGAACATGTGACCACAATGACAACACCAATTTGCTATAATATCGGTGATTTCTTCCTTTAAATTAAGTTTTAAACATTTTTTATTCTTAATTCTTATGTATTAAAGATGATTGATTGATTCTTTACCTTTTCTACTATCTCATCATTAGTCTTGGAAATACATTCTGTGACCATCTCTTAGTATAACATGTTAATTAACAGTCTGTAAGAAAAAAAAGGTATTAACAAATTTATATAAATAAATAAGAGAAAATTTTGCTATGAAAAACCTACCATCACATTGAAATCCTTCAATCACAAATAATTCTTCACAATATGAACAATTAATAATCTGATAGAATATTTGTTGAATAAATTTGTTCCGTTACGTGCGCCTGCTCGACCAAAACCTGCATCAGGGGATAATTCGAGCATTTTCTTTAACTAATCATTAGGTTTCAAAAGATATACTGTAAGAGAGAAATACATTAATAAATCATTTATCGTTTTTAATTAGCACTTAATTTAATTGATTGTAGAAGTAAAATAAAATATTTAACTCGATACATTTTTTAATAATAAAATTTTACCACAGTAATTTTGTGATGATCACTCACGGATCATATTATTAAATGTGTTCAATATAATAAGAAAAGATTTTATATTACGGAAAAAATGATGAATACCTTCGAATGATTGTCGATATAGGACACGATAGAACTCAAGTTATCGTGCATGGAAACGTTTAATAAAATCAAAGATCTCAATGAAGTTCTGGTATATACTATACTGATTGATCCTAATTCTTCAATGTGACATGATGGAAACGACTGAAAAATATAAATCTAACAGAGTAAATTAATCAAAGTTTTGGAAGATTTTGCTGGAGCTACCAAGTGGAAGTAAATATACAACCATTAGTATAACATAGTCTAAAATATAGTATACTAGTTAAAAAATTTTACCAGATGATGATTCGGATGATGATTCCAATATTTCCAATATGGAGATTGTAGATACCACCAATCATGAAAATCGTGTTATAGATATATTTATACTCTAACCTGGCCAACGATATCGGCAACATGTGATACCGTAGTTCCTGATGCTACTCCAAGATATAATACTTTCGATTTAGGTGAGATATAAATATTATCAAGACCATCCAGACAGCTAATTTCGAACGAAATGGATTCCGAACTCGATATTCTACTTTATTCTCATCTTTATCTTCTAACGAAATTCTTTTTTCCCCATAAACTGATTCTCCAACTACGAGATTTTTGGTAACAAGATCCTCTTTGCCGCGTGCAACAAAAACTCCTACATAAATAAACAATTAAATAAATAATTAAATAAATAATTAAATAAATAAATACTCAATAATAATTAAATATTTTAATTAACAAAAATTCATTTATAAATAATTTATAAATAATTATATATTTAATTGTATACATTTACTAATGTAATTTTTTTATGGTGGCCATTCATGAATAAAGAGGAGGAGACTTCGTTAAATAAATAAATAATTATATACTACCTTCATATCTATGTGGTTCAATGATAACTTTAGAACCTCCTCTAACTCCAAAATTACCTCCACTGCGTCCTCCAACACGCCCACCGCGTCCTCTACCACCTCGATCTGAATTACCATTTCGTCCAAGTCCACGTCTTAAACCACCTAACAGATTATTTTGAATAAATTTATTATAAAATGTTTTAATCCTTCACCAAAATAAAAAAAAAGTTCACAATTAATTTACCTCCTCCTCCACGACTTCCACCACCACCACGACCTTCTCACGACTTCCCATACCTCCACGTCCAGTATCTAAATAAGAATCCATATAATAAGAATAACGTGAAATTAATTGAATTTGAAGAAAAAATTTTATAATAATTAATACTTACTGAATGCCATGATTATTATAATTATTATTATTTTTTAATTAATTAAAAAAAATATGATTATCAGATCTAAATTAAAACATTGGTTATTAATCACGTGAATAGGACAAACCTGCAGTATGCCTCTACTTCCACGTATTGTTATTATCAATCGAAGAAGGTAATTATTATCATTAGAACATAATACATAATAATAATAGTATATAGTGATAATAATAGAGAGAAAGGAGAAAAGGGAGAAGGATTTTGCAATCAAAGTAATTTAGTAATTTCGTTTCGAAAACCATCCATGCATATCTTGGATTTCGTACTGTATTATACGATCCAATACTAAGAAAATTAACATTAAAAATTGTTTATTGATTTTTATTTTCATTATTTCATTATTTTATCATTTTTTATTTTATTTATATTATTTTTATTATTTTCATATTTTCGTTATTTTATTACTGTGTTTTATCTTTTTGTATTTTATTTTTTTATTATTTTGAATTAATAAAGTTTTTAAATTTTGCTTCAAATACAATACAAATAAATGTATTTAATTTACTTACATGTATCTTCTCCATGATTTGTTCGAAACCTTGTGATAATTTTCTTTATTTAAAATTTATTATTATTTAAAATTTAATAAAATATAAAGCAATGAAAATATCGCTTTTTCATTTGTGGTAAAATAAAATTTTTTAAAAATATAAAGAAAAATTTAAACATTTATAAGATTTTATTGATATTATATGAATTTAAAATATAGAAAAAATATATAAGAAAAAATGTAAAAAAATATAGAAAAAAATATAAAAAAAATAAAATAAAAAACAACTCCACCTCTACAACTTCTTATATACTTTACGACAACCTTTCTTAAACTTTCTCCACAACCTCGCTCTCCTACTTTCTTCTTTAATTACTCTTACTTCATTCTCTCCCCATGTCACCACCTTCTTCTCCTTCTTCTCCAACTTCAAATCCAACACACATCCTTTCGGAATGGGGATCCACGCCACATCATCCCCTATTCTTATTAACATTTCCTATAATAATAAAAAATCATTAATTAGAATAATCATACGTATTATTATTATTATTACAATAGATTATAATAGAAATATTTTTTACTTACATTGTTAAATAGTCTTTCCCAGAAAAACATTCTGGCTTCATAACTCTGGATTTTTAAAATTTCTTCAGGGTCTCGGTAGTCAAAGAACCCAGAACCTTCTCCGACTATCATGGCAGTTACGCCAAAAGGATCTGGAGATACAAAAGATTTATAAAAATTTAATAAAAGTTTTTATTTTTTTTTAACAAAAAGCAGTACTCAATAATAAATAAATTATATTTTGTATGTACCGCAATTATCAGTTTTTGGTTCGTTGTTAAAAGCCATATTATTATTATTATTATTTGATGATTTATTTGAAGATTTGAGAGAAAAAGAAAAATTTTAAATCAAATAATTACTTGCCGGTTTAAATATGTTTTTTCTCATGCTAATAATTATTAATTGTAATAATTAATTATACTATCAAATCTGATGTAATTATATTGATTATTAACTATTATATTACATCAGTTTGATAGTTAATAATAACCATTATTATGAATAACGCAACACAGAAAAAAAAATATTAAGGAAAGTTAAAAATGAGTCATTAGGTTTAACTATTATATTACATCAGATTGATAGTTAACAATAACCATTATTATGAAAAAAATAATAATGAAAGTTAAAAATAGTCATTAGATTATAATTTCTAATCGGGGCACTTAAATGGATTAAATAATTATTATATTACTTGTAATTATTAATAATTAACTATCAAAATCCGATCCGATGTAATAATATTAACTATTAACTATCATATTACATCAGATTGATAGTTAATAATCATTATTACATCAGATTTTAATAGCGCTTCACAGAAAAAAAGTTAAAAATGAGATAATATGGTAAGATATGATACCATTAAACAATATGATAAACGAAATATCATACTTCATATCAAAAAAAAAATCAGTTAATAATTACAAAAAAAAAAAGTATAATACTTAAAATAGTTATCATGCATTCGATCAAAAGAAAAATCAGTTGATAATAATTTGATACTTCATATCAAAAAAAAAATCAGTTAATAATTACAAAAAAAAAAAAGTAAATACTTAAAATAGTTATCATGCATTCGATCAAAAGAAAAATCAGTTGATAATAATTTGAATAGCGCAGCACAGAAAAAAATAATAATGAAAGAATTAAACAATATGATATTATACTTATCAAAAAAAAAATCAGTTAATAATTAAAAAAAAAAAAAAGTATAACACGATTAGAATTTCCTAAAATAGTTATTATGCATTCGATCAAAAAAAAACCAGTTAATTAATAATTATCATTAATTTTATCATGGGGTACCAACGGGGTGCTACCCTGATTATAAATTCCAAATCGGGGTAACTTTAATGGATTGACGTAATATCATGAGAATATTAATTTAAAGTTAAAAAAGTTTATCAAAAGAATTATTAATTGTTCTTTATTATTCTTTTCGGTTCTTTTTTGGATATCATTTAATTTTATAAAATTTA
The DNA here is from genome assembly GCA_910592015.1 of Diversispora eburnea. Classification (NCBI taxonomy): domain Eukaryota; kingdom Fungi; phylum Glomeromycota; class Glomeromycetes; order Diversisporales; family Diversisporaceae; genus Diversispora; species Diversispora eburnea. Next base: position 11,372 of record CAJVPK010000384.1, on the reverse strand, counting down.
TTAAATTTACAATATCGATTAAGTTAATTACATAATTTATCATTGATAAAAATCACGGGTACTAATGGGGTACTAGAACATTTCGTAAATTCAATCAATTTAAAAATAATTTTCTTTATTAATTGATAAAAATTTAATGCATTTAATTTAATAACAACGTCATACTAATCTCTTTTCTAATTTATACTAGTTTAATACAGTACATGGAATGGAATGTTGATGATCATCTACTGCGCAATATGCATAGTAACCGCTATCAAATTTAGAAGATTAGCAAGAATTATTAATTGTTCTTTTTTTTATATTTTTTTATCATTTAAATTTATTAAATTTACAATATCGATTACAAGTTAAATCACATGATTTATCATTTATTGAAAACGCATAATAAATATATTGATAAAATAATTTAAAAATAATTTTCTTTGATAAAAATTTAATACATAATTTAATTAAATTTACAATATCGATTATAAGTTAAATCACATGTTAATCATTTATTGAAAACGTAAATATAATAAATATAATAAATATAATTGATAAAAATAATTTAATTATACATGATTCAAAAATAATTTTCTTGATAAAAATTTAATACATAATTTTATTAAATTACGGTATCGATTACAAGTTATATCACATGATTTGTCATTTGTTGAAAACGTAAATATAATAAATATAATAAATATAATTGATTAAAATGGAGTTTAATACATGCAATGTTTATCTACTGCGTAATATGCATAGTAGCCGCTATCAAATAGAAGATTAACACAATATCATGAGAATATTTAATTTAAAGTTTATCAGATATCATTGGAAATGATAGAAAAGAATTTTTTTCTTTTTTGTTCTTTTCGGTTCTTTTTTGATATTTTATATCATTAAATTTATTAAACACAACATCGAATCACATGATTTATCACTGATAAAGATCACGGATAGAATATTCCTCAAATATAATCAATATAATAAATTTAATTAAAAATAATTTTATTATATGATTTAAAAATAATTTTACTTGATAAAAATTTAATCCATAACGTCACGTTAATCTCTTTTCTATTTGATACTAGTCATGCCACCTTAGGCGAAGTTTAATACTTGATTATTTTCTACTGCGCAATATGCATAGTAGACGCTATCAAACTTCAAAAACAAAATTAATTGAAATAAAGCATAGTTAAATGTTTAATTAGAAAATGGATTTAGATCAAACACCCATTTTCTAATCTTGAATAAACTACAGTTGTTTCTATAAACTAATAATTCGATATTAGATTCTACTATCAAAGCGGATACATAATAATCAATTAAATAATTTATTTTTACACTTGGTGTTTAACTTTCTAAATAATCTTTTATTTTTACATTCTCAAATCTAAAGTATGTTCTTTAATCTCAATTTTATTAGGAAATGTAAATAAAAAACTTCTGATCGAAGGAAATATTTTATTTAAATAATAATTATTATTTTGAATGAAAAAAAATATTACAAAATATTATAAATATTTGATCTTATGTATTATGTATTACTTGATGAATTGAAAAAAAAAATATTTGTTCAATATATTTTACAGATAAATGTTAAAAAATGGTATATTTTCATATCTATATAAAATATTGCAAAAAAAAAAAAAAAAATCCAAAATATTTAAATGATTACATGCAAAATGACCTATATTTCAGATAAAATATTTGATCAAAATATTAAATAATAATGAATAATATAGTTAGAACAAGTGATTTCGAAATGTTTATTTGGAATCCTTGAAAATTCTTTCTAAAATCCAGTCATAATATCCCAAATAATCTTAACAAAGTATTTAAATCTTAGGGATTTGACATTAAAACGTTTATTAATTGTGTTTATATAAAATAGATTACACAGATATAAAATGTAAAATAATTTGTGTGACTTTCAATATATGTACATATGTTGTCGTAACGTGTGTAATGTGTATGGCGAGGCGAAAAAAATATATATAAATCGGCGTGACGTTGTTTCATTAACCCGACTCATTTTAATAGCGAAAAAGAATCTGGATGGATGATTTAATTATCGAAGATATTTTTCAAAAAGAAAATATCCCATTTTATCAAGTCTTTGAATTTCAGAATGTATATTTATTTAAATGATAAATTTTCATTTAATATTAAATTGAATTTATTTTATTATTAGAATTTGAATTTACCGTTAATTATTTGTATGTATATTAATTTAAAGAGATCAAATTCATATGACGTTATTTTTTGGAATCCTCCTGAGAAATGTGTGGAAAAATAAAATTCCTCCAAAGCCAGAATTAAGAATTATGGCTCATGTATACATCACAAAATGATTATATTTATACTTTGACATTTATTTGTTTTTATTTGTTTCACATGTAGTTGGCGTATCTTCTAGTGAGAAACATATCGTCTCCTATGATAAATTCACGGAAATGGTTTTCCCCGTATCAAAAATCTATCCAATCATGGAATAAGCTTATTATGTTTCACTCGGTTAACAGGTGACAAAATTTTTAGCTGTTTCTATTCGCTACGGTAAGATCATATCAAAATGAATGAGTAATTAAGAATCACATGAAAAAAAAATATTTAAAAGAATTAATAATGTTATAGGTACTTCTGAATACTTATTGACACAATTTATGGAATGAACATCTACATATTGTTAGATACAGTTCATCCTCATGCATACAGAAACGTTCTTGATGGATTGAAGGAACGAATTATTGTTTTCCATGAAGGAGAGAAAGGACGGCATGAACTTTGGAATAGGCATCTTTATTGAGAATATATTATTAAGAATTATACAGTATTATTGGCCATCCTTTTTTAAATTAAAATCAATTATACAAATGATCTTTTATTGATTTTTTCTTTCTTAAGTCGCCTATTCAATATGATAATTGGGAGATACTTCGTTTTTATTTTCAAATCTTCGATTCTATATTGAAGAATACAAGTTTAATGGATTTATATATGGTGTTACATAAACGCCATGGTATTGGAACAGGTTTTATCCTGAATATTTTAGTGGTTCTGTAGATGAGGAAGAATTGAATTATTTAATAAAGTCATGTTGATAAATATACTAAATGTTTTATTCATCATTTTAATCCAGGTAAATTATATGCTTCAAATTTACCTACATATCATCACTATTGCTAAATTTTTAACTAACAAATTCATGAAATTAATCATTAAATAAAAATGTTTTTTTTTGAATATGAATTTTTTTTAAAAAATATAAAGAAATTTCTGCCTGGACTTTGTATTTCTGTATCCGTGGTTTTGATTATCATCTATTAAAAAACTAATGATAAGGAAATGTCTGTTATAGATCGAGGCTGGCTCTTCATAAGATGATCCAGCGAAATTCTGATTATTTTTTAATATATTAATTGGAATTTTTTTTTTTAAAAAAAAGTTAAGGACTTGGGGGAGAAGGTTATAAAACTTTGATGGAAGCGAATTTTACATCTAGAATTGTTAGACTTTCCTCGAGCAGGAAATAACAATTCATACCATTACGCTAGACGTCAATGGAATGTTGTGGATGATCCATTGTTGAGATAAAAACATTTAAATAAATTTTGATAAAGTGATGCAATAAATGGTTAAGCTCTCCACAGGTGAATATTAGTCATTTTTTTTTTGTTTTTGATTTATTTTTTTAATGTATAAAATGTATACAAGATACTCATATGGATAATTTTTCAAATACCAAGGCATACGTTTCTTTAAAAAATGAAGAATCAAAATTGATTATTTTTCGAACATGCAAATTTACTCTGGATCTTTAACTTCCATCCATCCGATTCATATTCTGATTATAAGATAGCAACAAAATGGCAGGAAAATATTCAATTGTACGACCCCAAATTCGGGAGACATAATAGAATTGATGAGAGTCAAAATTATTTGTCACAACTACAGGAATTGAATAGAAGAAAGAATTCTCTTCAGATTTACATTCTTTGTCGAATTGCACTTGGTTTGTATTATAATAATCATTAAGTTTTCTGTTGTTTGTTTTATTAATTTATTACACAGGCATAAATATATTTAATGTTTATGAGAAAAAAGTGAGAAAAACAATAGTGCATGAATGTTAAAATTTTTATGCCAATGTTCCTTAATATACAATAAATAATATAAGAAATAAATTTCCGAAATGGTTTATAATTATAATTTACTTATTATTATTAAGATTTCACATCCAATCTTCGTCGATCAATTTGTAATTGATTGAATGATAATATAAATAAATAACTTTTAAATAATTTAGTATTTATATACATACAGTATAAATTTATCAGCGAACCGATTCAGATTTACGGAGAATATCTTATTCAAATTTATTCAAATTATTACAATCAATCGTTAATTAATTTAAATATTAATCAACACCTCTTCACGTATACTGTCAGACCTGTATATAATCACCACCTTGGGACCGAATTTTTGTGTGATTATAAGCCTAGGTGATTATAATTTATAATTATATCATATTGATATAGAAAAAAATTTTTGTGACTGAATAAAGAGGTGATTATAGATGATACACAGGCCTGACTGTAGTTTGAAATTATGATTTAATTTTTATACTCAACAGCTATTTAATAATATAATATAAGTTAATTAAAAATATACTTTTGTGTAGTTGATAACTACATTCCGTTCAGTAATATTCATGATAATTATTAAAAAATCGATGAACTTGGATTTCTATAATTCTATTTATAATTTAATCTAATAAAAAAAAATTTAATTTTGATTTTAATAATTCATCTTTAATTGATGAAACTTTATTTTATGGGTTAATTATAACACTTTGATGTATTGTTCGCAATCACATTCCAACACCAATTTTTAATATGTAATTAGAAATTGGAAAATATCATTATCATATGTTCTAATCTTTTAAAAAATAAAAAGAACAATTATTAAAATAATTAAATAATAATTCACAAATATTATATATAAATTATATTATAATATTATATTATAATGTTATTTTATGTAGAATTACCTTTCACCTCACCTTGAAATTCATCAAACACACTATGTCTTAATACAATATCCTTTTCCAAACATTTTATTAAGTGCTTATTTAAATTATTAATATTATTTATTTAATATATATAATTATCCATCCTTATGATTATTGGACATCCTAAAAAAATATAATAACCTACAACAACATGACAACATAATAATTTTTCGTTGATGCAATAATTAACAAAGAATACCTTGAAATCTTGATTCCACTAAACAAATAATTTAAAAGAATTTATTTACATCATAACTTGATTTTATTTTTTTCAGGTTGTCATAATAAATATTTTTAAAATTTATAAATTATAGATTAATGAGATATACTATTCATATTCATACCATATGTATTTAAATTATTTTCTATTAATAATAAGATATATCACAAATAAAACATAAAGATATTCAACAAATGATAGTTGAAATTGTAGCTATAAACTAATATTCATTATAGTAAGCAACGATTAACCCAATATATATATTTCCAAATCAACGGTGTCTCTCCTACCTTGATCACCCACTAGTTACAAAATTATCTTATTCTTTAAGGTTTTCAATACTAATTTTATTGATGTATTAAATAATTTTTATTCCCAATAACAATGTAATTCTGATTCCATAAATCATAATTTGGAACCATAAATAATTTTATAAATTCAAATTACGTACCATAGATAATATCTAAATCTGTTAAAACAATAAGTATCCTGCTTCAACACACATCTAAAGAATGACCAAATGACACAGGTTATACAAATAAATATTGTAAATAATTAATTCAAAATATTTTTAATCATATTCTATAAGAATAATCTCATTTGTCATCAGGAAATTGGGAGATTTTAGCCCTTCTGGTGAGTTAAAATATTAACAATAGAATCACTTTTCTCAATAATCATCTTTTTATGATTTATTTTTGATCATGTAGTTCTGATTCAGTAAAATATTTAAAAAATCTATATATATATATATAGTAATATATATATATTAAAATTTCTTTTGTTATACATTTTAATACATTAGTCAATAACCTGCAAATTTAAGCACTTATAAACCACAAACCCTTTTCCTTATGAAAGTAAAATGAATGAATGTGAATAGAATAAAAATAATATAGAAATAAATAAATAAGAATGTCAAAATGAATGGTAATAAAAAAAAAATAATAGAAAAAAAAACCAATAATTATCAAAGCTATGTACAAAAAATGGCAGTAATTTTAAAGTAATAATAAAATATTTAAAATATTTAAGATTAAAAAAATTAAATAATCAGAACAATAATAAATGGTAGTATAGTAACAAAATAAAAGAATCTGTCTGTAATTCCAATAGTCACCAAAAAATGGATAATATAAACTTTGTATAAATTAAATTAAAAAAAAATTATATTAATTATAAATTTAATCAAAAATAAAAATTACTTAAATATATGGATCTGTACTTGTTTCATGTTTCATAAATTCATAAGTAACTCCCAAAATATTCTGTTCAAATGGATACCGAGAATGTCTAGATTTTTCAATATAATAATTAATTTTGAGTTGATTATTTAATGAAGGATGTAAATCACTTATTTGTTTTCCATTCAAATAAGTTTTAATCATTGATCCTAATTAAAATTATAAGAAAAATTAAATTATTTTTGAATTTATTTTTTAATTATATAAATATATTATATTATATACCTGTTAAAAGTTTTCTTGCTGTTAAATCTAAAATATATTCAATATCAATTATTTTTTGAAGTTGATTTTTTATATTATATGGTGTTTTCAAGAAAGTGGAGGTGGATGATTATGAATGCCTACTGAAATTGTTACAATAAATGAATAATCCTTTAAATTTCCTGGAATTATATGATAAAATTTAACTAGGCATAATTTTGCTTTCTTATTTATTATTCATTTAATAATGTGATTTCCAATTTTATGCAAAATGCTTTAAATAAATAAAATAATTAATAATTTAATCATATTATTTAATATTTCAAATTATTAAATAATAATAAATTACTTATAACAGGTATTAGATCTTGTACTATTTGGATGTACCATAAAACATTCATCAATTACATTTTCATCTTATTAATTTCATATATTATTATTATTAAATAATTATATAAAAAAACTTACTTCAAAATCAATACCATGAGTAGAGATGGGAGGTACAATATGAATTGAGCCAGGAATTTAACCAGATTTAATTTAGCCAATTGAGTCCAGGGATTAGCTCTGGTGCAATTGAGTACAATAGCTAAATGCTGGTGCAAAGGTTAAATTCTAGTACACTTCTAATTGGCTGGCACAATTATAAAATTTATTGAATAATTATTTTTTGATATTTAAAGGTAATTGATTTTATATTTAGTTTTAAATTGGTTTTGTATAATAAAGAAAGAGAAAGAGAATTTTAAAAATTTTGAAAAGTTTAGTATAATTGGATTGAGTTAAAATTTGGCTGGCACAATTGAACTGGAATTTAATTGGCATAATTAATTGAGCCAGGATTTAGCCAGAACAAAATCAATTAGCCAGGATGTAATTAATTGAGCCAGGTTAAAATTAATTGAGCCAACCATTTTTAACCATGAGCATGATAAGAATATTCATTAAACATAGTTTTCAACAATTCCAAATCAATATAGTCTGGTATAATCATATATCTATGATCTAATTCTTCCATTCTCCAATCAGTACATTCAATAAATTATCTTTTTGATGATATAGAACCAATAATCTTATAATTAATAATTTTAAAAAATTAAGAAAATAAAATATTATTAAAAATTTAAATTTAAAAATAATATTGTTAAAATTAAAAACATAAAAATAATTTATTTAAATAAAAAAATTTTTATATATACTTGAGTAAATTCACCTAATTTTGGTTGGCCAGTATATTTTATATCATTTTTAATATTTCCACATTAGCAGCAGGAAGCATGGGCAGACTTTTCTATAATGTGTTCCTCACTTTTACACCTTCGAGTTTTATACTTTTCTGGTTTTTTTAGACCTTTCTTGAGAACATATGACAAAAACTAATTAAGGAATTGGATTAAAAGCTTTCTTGTATATGGCTTTCTCATTAATTTTACAGCTTTAGTGCTTTTAAATTAACATAAAAAAAATTTAATATTCGGACGTCAATATAATTTTGATGTATTTTTACACATAGCTAGAACATCTTTAATTTTTTATAAATTGTCATAGTCAATAAATTGGGGGTCTTAATAATTCTAAGCTTTTTTAACAGGAATTTAACTAGTAAAATAATTGTATATCTAGAGAGGCTTTAATCTTTTATTAATCCTATAAATTACACTGTCTTTCTTATAAATTTTAAAATGACAGAAAGCTAGAACTGATAATGAAAAAATAAAGAATCTGATATAATTAAATGTATAATAATTTTTTTTTATATCATCATCTTTGATGTAAATTTATGTGCTTTTTTTTTACATCCTCAAGTTTGCGAGTTTTTAAAGCTAATATCATCAAATAAACCGATATCCAAAATATCATCAAATAAATCAACATTTGAAATATTATCAAATAAATCTTTAGATGAATGTGATGCAAATGTAAAGTGTTGTAGAGTGTCTAATTTTTTATTTAATTGTCAAATATAGAACTGCATAATATAATACCCTTTAGCATGATCTTGATACATTTTAGGTGCAGAAGAAGTTGGCTTACCACAAACTTTACAAGGAATGCATTTTTTAGATCTTCAATGTTCATAGCATTTTTTAAGATGTCAACACCCACATCCACAAATTTTACCAGAGTTGTGTATATAATCACAGATATATTTTCCAGACATGAGTAAAAGAAATATTTTTTATTTAAACAAAAGCACTGAATAAAGTAACATATAATAAAAAATACAATATTCAAAATGACAAATCACAAAAATATCGAATTTGTTTTAATTAAAGTGATTAGAGTTACATATAATCAAGATACCAAAAAATATGACAAATTAGGAATACTGATTGAAAATTAATAAAACATATACATATCAGATATCTAATATATGTATGTTTTATTAATTTTGACCAGTGGAACATCATATGCAAACTATTTAAAACATTACAGTAAAAAAGAGATTCAGAAGATCATGTTAGATATGTTGCAAAACAGCATGTCCCAAATGAGAAAATTTATAATGAAAGAAAAGCAGATTTCAAAGATTGATATAATGAAGAAGTATATGTTAGTCTTGAAAATTTATATAAATTATATTTCGAATTAGCTAATCAGAAAGAAGTTATAAAAAAAAGATCAAAGAAGAAGCAGATAATATTCTTCAAAGAATTCACGGCCTAGAAATTTAAATATTTTTAATAACTCTTCACGAACAAATGATTTCTTGAGACCATTATTATTTTCATCAATTAATCAATATAATATTGACTGATTTTTTTGTATTAATGATTCTTTAATATGATAAAAACAAGCAATTGATCATTTGCAATATATATACAAAATGACAAAATTGTTTATAAATATTGCTTATAAAATTACTGAAGAAAGAGAAGGTAAATATCTTTCAACAGAATATATTAGAACACATAATCATTTACAATTATACGTGTTACCCAAATTCCAAATTACTAGTATTTGGGATTTGGGATTTGGGATTTTGACAAAAAATACTAATCATAATTTGGGATTTGGGATTTGGGATTTCGGCATTTGGGATTTCGGCATTTGGATTTTGAATTTGGGTGGCAGGTATATTTACAATGGCAATGTAAAAATGGACATGAATAGTTTGTAACTTTTAATCATATTAAAATAAAAAAATATGGTATTCAAAATGGAGGAACTCTTTCCGCTAATAAATTACACCAAAACATTCAAGGAAAGGAAGTTCTTATAAAATAAATAAAAAAAAAAAGAAGACAAATAAAATAACAAATTCATCAGGAACGAGTATGGAAAATGGAAGCAGACGTCCAAGACGGTCAACAGCAATTTATGGAACTAGACTTAACGAGTTAGATACAACCAGAAGAACCCTAAAGTTAAAGGCAACAAGCAGTCTGGCTACAAGAAATATTATTGCAAATACTTATGGACCAAAAGCTAGTACAATAGCATACACAAGCAATTTGAACAAAGAAACAAAAACCACAGAGACAAATACAAATAACATGGAGTTATTACCAGTGAAAGAGAATTTATTATTAAATCAAGATAGTATAGGTGAAGAAAATACAGATAATAATATGAAGGCAATTGATAATACAAAAAAAGATGAAAAAGGTAAAGGAAAAGAAATTTTCATTGAAACAGAAAAAGAAAATAATGAAACAAGTGAGCAAAATATTACAAACACAGAAACAGATGATAATGAATTAGTAAACTCAGAAAATAGTTTTTTAAGTGAACATGAGGAATGGAAAAAAAAATTAATTTACAAAAGTATAAAGTATGGATTAAAACAGGAGAAGTTCATGGAAAAAACTTAAAAGAAAAAATTGATATGATATCAAATTTATTAAATAAAAATGAAATTAATATTATTATAATCAAAACTGAAAAAAATTTGAAAGATAAAAAACTATATATTGCAATATATCTGGAAAAAAAGGAAGATATGGAAAAGGTATGTAAAATCGAAATTGAAGAAATACAATTAAATGATAGGTCAACTCTAACAAGAGCAGCAATAAACCAAAATAAAAAAACAAATAATGAAAAAGGAATTAAGTTCTGGAATATACCAATTGACATACAGGAACAAGAATTTAAAAGTATAATAAAAAATAAATTTGGAAATGTAACCTTATGCAGTATAAGTACAAGAGGATTGTGGTCATCTGCAATAGTACAATTTAAGAAAGAAGATACAGCTGAAAATCTATTAATGGAATAGTCCCAAATTATTGGAGAAGAATTATGCAGAGTAATATTACCTACATATAATTTTACTGAATATAAGGAAAGAGGCAAATACACAGTAAAAATTATCAATTTACCACCTGATATTACAGCACGAGAATTATATAATATAATAAGTCTTTTTGATGCCAAAATATGCTATTTTTCATGAAATTTATATGGGAAGAAGTATACCTGCCACCCAAATTCAAAATCCAAATGCCAAAATCCCAAATCCCAAATCCCAATCCCAAATTACAAATCCAAATTATTTTTGGCACCCCAAATTATTTTTGGCATCCCAAATTATTTTTGGAATCCCAAATTTATTTTGGCATCCCAAATTAATTTTGGCATCCCAAATTAATTTTGGCATCCCAAATTAATTTTGGCATCCCAAATTATTTTTGGCATC